>OU426855.1:6620336-6630336 GCA_911387685.1 Dolichovespula media | reverse complement strand
AGATTTTCTATTTGAAATTTTTCTTCCGAGTTTTTTTTTTTTTATTTTTTCTCCCCCCTCCCCCTCCTCCTCCTCCTCCTCCTCCTTTTTCCCCATATCACCATCGAACCGAAGAACAAACAATGGTTATTGTCGAAGGAGTGAGAAAAAAGGGAAAAAAATAAAATCAAAAAAAAGAAAAAAAAAAGAAAAAAGATTATCTATTTTGGGGAGACTATTTCTCACTATTATCCCTATCTCGAGATCTCGTGTATCTCGTCGTAGCTCGCCGAACGCCTCGACGTGTCGTCGCGGCGCATTTTAACGTCGTGTATCGTATAATCCAATCCCCTTCTCGTCGACAAGCAGGACAGTAGACGACGGCTTCGTGTGTATCGCTAAATTGGATGCAGTAGTTCGTGTCACGTGGATTACATAAATCTTACGATCGTAGTCGTCGAGCTTCGATTCAGTTCTTCGTTTATCGTTCGAGATCGTTGATCCCTACTCTGATGATTCTCTCTCTCTCTCTCTCTCTCTCTCTCTCTCTCTCTCTCTTCCATCCTCTCACTCTCTCTCTCTCTCTTTCACTCGCGCGCGCGCACATATGAAATCAAATTGTTGAACGTTTTAATTGTCGGGATTTGTTCCGACGGAAGGAAATAAAAGGATGCGTGCGAACACAAGGACACGGGCAGAAACAAAAAAGAAAATAAAGAAGAGAAAAAAAAAAAAAAAAGAAAAAAATAAACAACTAGAAATCAGAACCAGATGATAAAGTTGATAAATTATGAAATCGTTATCAGCGATCAGATTGCAAAATGGCAGTTATTTGCTCAACGGGAACTACAGCATCAATTGGTCCGGCGAATACAACGCGGCTGGTACAACATTCGCTTATATCCGGCAGAGCTCACAAAATTTGGAAAGTTTCTCGGCTGCAGGACCATTGCACGAGCCCATCGATGTTATGGTAAGGAGCCCCTCTTCTCAAAAACGATTTTACCTTTTGCACAAAAAATAAGCAAAAATTCTTAACGAGCCGATTCGAGCAATATTTATAATCCTGCTTCCGCGATAAGAATTCTTCTTCTGTTTACGTAGAAACAGGGAGAAAGAGAGAGAGAGAGAGACTATGCCAGAATGCCGAGAATTCCAAGATATTTTATGATGACCGTAGGCTACCAAGCACGAAGATCTAACTTTCGATCTTGAGAAAAATGTTCCTTTATGTCTTACCTCTCTCTCTCTCTCTCTCTCTCTCTCTCTCTCTCTCTTTCTCTACCTATATCTATTATCTATTTCTAATACTTCCCATTTTATACTCCCTTACGCCTTACGTTGTTCTTATATAGATGTGTATTCATATAGGTGCTGTATCAAGAGCCCAATCCTGGTATAGTGTACCGTTATATCATTCCTGGAAGTAGTGCCAGTGCACCGAGCAACTCTCATCTCACTCGCAATACAGGTATGATTTCTTACGTAACGCACGATGCATGCATGCAATTATTCCCTTCGCGGAGTAATGCGTAAAATCGCGATTAACACAAAACTATGCCTGTGTGTTGTATATATGTATACGTATACGTATACGTATACGTATATAATGAACGTAATTATTATCTTATTGCGAAACGATCGAATCGTGAAAGAATGATAGAGAGAATGAGAGATAAATCGAGATAAACGTCAATTTTCAGTTTTAAATAGACCGATCGAAGCAGCGCCAGCAAGTACCTCGCTCAGAAAGTAAGAACGCCACAAACTACTTTGCGGAGGCAATGTAAACGAGGTCGTCGTTAGTTCAATGTAAAATACTCCTATTGTTTGTCTCGTTTACTTCTAGAGCGGACAGCACGAGCACGAAGGCAACTATAGACGACGTCGCAACGAACGCCTCGTACGTTCCGAGGCGATACAAGAAACGAAAATTTGCATGGAAACCGGCCGGTTACACGGAATGCAATAAATCCTGTGGCGGAGGTATCTGAAAATTATTCTAATTTATATAAAATAAAAATAGTAAGCATAAGATATGAATAGAAGAGTGGGAGAGAGAGGGAGAGGGAGAGGGAGGGAGGGAGAGAGAGAGAGAGAGTGACGAAAGTTTCCAAAGTTACTATAACTCTCTCTCGTCGTCTAACAAATACTGTTTAGGTATCCAAACATTGAAATATGCGTGTGTACGAGAACACACGCAGACTCAGGTCTTCGATAAGAAATGTCACACGTTGGAGAAACCACGAGAGGTTCGATTAAGGTGCAACACCAATCCCTGCCCGCCCATGTTAGTTTTAACATTTGATCTTTCTCGTATGATAATAACTGTGGTATTTTGCGAGGAAAATAAGGGGAAAAAGAAATGTATCGTTGTATTTTAGATGGAGACCAACCGCATGGAGTCCATGTTCAGTCAGCTGCGGTACCGGCGTACGTACACGAGATCTGGAATGCATTCAAGAGATCAGATCGACCTTAACGGTAATCGTATCCGAGGGTGCTTGCATGGAACCAAGAGATTTACCTATCAGCGAGACGTGCCACGAGGCACCTTGCGAAGAAGCTATAAGAATACCGGAAGGACAGTCCTTCAACTGGAACGTTGGATCTTGGTCCGAGGTATCTCTATTCGTTTCAATCTATTTCTTTTTGTTCTTCTTTTCTTTTCTTTTCTTTTCCTTCTTTTTTGCTCCTTTTACTTTAACTCTTCAACATAATCCTGACCAATCGATCGTGACACGTTACCGGTAATCCCTCGGTTTTATATCCTTTTTAAGGATTTACATCTCGCCGTTATTTTTCAATATAGTGCTCGACGACGTGTGGGGCAGGTAAAAGAACGAGGCTCGTAACTTGCGAACCACAGGAATACCTTTGTAACGTAGCGGAGAAACCGATTTCTCAAGAGGTTTGCGACTCCGGTCCTTGCACCGTGAAATTTTCTTCTACCAATGCAATTTCGTCGACCGAACCACGGGTAACCTCTCAATGGCTTTACACCGAATGGCCTGAACAGGTTTGTAAAATCGTTTATTATACGATTTCGAATGAAATCGATTCGAGTCGATGGATTACGATGAAAGTATTCTTTTTCTTTTTTTCTTTCTCTTCTTTTTTTTTTCAGTGTTCCGTTGAATGTGGCCTCGGCATGCAAAGCAGAAGAGTCTTTTGTGAAAAGAATTCCGAGGAGGAGTGCGATCCAACGAGTCGTCCGGAATCATCGAGATCTTGTTCGAGTAACAGAACGTGTAGCGGACAATGGTTTGTCGGTCCTTGGTCTGAGGTTCGTATACTTGTTATTAATTTTATATTTGAAATATGATTAAACGTAATATAAGTATTTAATTGAAAGAAATAATTGATAATTCGCAGTGCTCATCGCATTGTGACTTTGGCGAACAAATCAGAGAAGCCGTTTGCGTGACTATACTCCGTGGTGCTCTTCGTGTCGTCCTAGATATGAATTGTCCTGCGAATAAGCCAGAAACAAGGAAATCTTGCAAAGGTCCTCCTTGCACGTTTGCTTGGTTTACGTCCGATTGGAGTGAGGTTGGCCATTTTTTCTTTCTTTTCTTTTTGTTTGGTCGAGAACGCTTGTATCCGAATAACGTTCTATCATGTTTTCAAGTGTTCTCGATCCTGTGGCAAGGGTATACAAAAGAGAGAAGTCAAGTGTTTGTCACCGGAAAATCAATCAAATGAGTATCATCAAGTGGTTCATTGCGACGAGGACGATCGACCAGTTTCTCGACGAACTTGCAATGACTATCCCTGTAAAAACGATACTCACGGTACTGATAATTTGCCGAAAGTGTCACAGATTCAGGACGATCCAGAGATATATAATGGTATGGTATTTTTCTTTTCTTTTCTTTTCTTTTTTTTTTTTTTTTTTAAGTCATTATATTCCTTAGACGATCGATCGATCTCGATCAAATTCATTATCGCATTTGTTAGAGAGCGAAATATCTATTTTTCTTCGTTCATGTTGAATTTCTATTTTTTTTTTTTTGAGGATAAAATTGTTTCAGGCCTCGAAGAGAATCCATTCTGCAAGGACAACATACCAAATTGTGCTTTGGTGATCCAAGCTCGTCTCTGCACTTACGAATTTTATCAACGATCCTGCTGTCTTTCTTGCTCTAGAGCTAAACACGAACCGGAATGAACGGATAATTGCAATTGATATATATATATATATATATTGAATTTGTAAATAATTCGGCGAGAAATAAGCGCGCGAACAAAATTGTTTAGAGAAATTTTGATTAATCGTCAATGGATTTCAACAATTCCACGATCGTTAAGGTATGATGTACAATTCGTGGATTGGCGAAACACGGATGGCTATCAATATTCCGTCTTCCAAGCACGAACACCTCGTAGTTTTTAGTAAAAATATCCATTGTACGTTTGCTTAGTGGCTTAGTCATAAATCTATTATTGTATCTTTGTCAAAACGTGCGATCTCACGCTAAGGACGAAACGTTAAATGACGCTTTTCAACTATGAATTGACGATCCTTATGACGTTGCAAATTCTTCATACATTCGAGGAATCGTTCGGTGTTTAATATTTTTCGTATGACGCGACTAAAACGTGAATACGTAATATAATGTTCGAACACGTTATAAAGAAATAATATATAAATAGATACACACACGCGCGCGCACGCACGCACGCACGCACGCACACACATATTAGATCGTGGAAGAATATTTCAATATTCGAGAATGATCGCGCGTAATTTAAAACGATGATGAAAATCAAAATGTGACGTTACACTGCTTTTTCTTTCTTTCTTTCTTTCTTTTGTTTTTTCTTTTTTCTTTTTTCTTTTGTATATCTAATCTTTAGTTATATCGTTTATTGAAAAATTAAGAGACAAGCTCTGCTTCGAACATTTTTAAGAAAAAGAAGATAACACAAATGTAGAATATAACAATCCTATGAGGTGAATATTACAGTATTATATAATGACGTAATTAATATATATATATATGTATATATATATATATATATATATATACATATGTGTATATATGTATATTAACAATAAAACGCGCATTAAAGATTTAACCAACTATTTACAATGTTAGCGCGCTGCGTAAAATTATTCACACCGTTGCACCATTAATATGAAATAAATTATATACACGCGTACACAAGCATACAAAAGGCCCAGACATACCGTCATATCAATGGATACACAAAACTCAACGAGACCATTATCTCCTACTTAAAAAATGATTAAGTTCACGTTTATCTCGCTCGATGAAGTTATGCGTTTCGTTTCTTTTCTCTCTTTCTTTTCTTTTTTTTTTCTTTTTTGTATCTTCTTTTTTCGACGGTTTTCCTTAGATAACTTTAATGCGCGGATGACTCGGTGACGTCGTACGCCCCCCTTTTTTTTTGATTAAGATTAATGGCTACGAATATAAAAGTATAAGAGCGATGAATTATCGACATTATTCTTTTATAAGATAATTCGAATATTACGTTTGACCAACGTTACTGTCTATGTTCTCCTTCGTTGATACGGTACCGTTATCGTGATTCTTATAAGCAGAGAAAAATGCGAGTGCTTTCATCAGCTGATAACTCTTGCTGATTGGAATATTGCTGTCGTAGAGATTTTTCGAAGATGGACAGTCAACGTAGAACCACCAGTTACATTTCAGGATCGTTTGATCGAAAAGAGTTGACTCGGGACACAGGAAACTCTTCATGATCAAGCCGTCATCGGTTAATGCGCATACATGGAAGACCTAAACGAAGTGATCAGGTTAATCGAATCGATCAGGATTTTTAATAGAGAAAGCGAGAGAGAGAGAGAGAGAGAGAGAGAGAGAGAGAAGGAAAGGAAAAAAAACGAAAAACGAAACAAAAAAGAATAGAAAAATATTTACCATACATCCTAAATCCTCGTCGGCGTAAAGACCTGGAAAATGTTTTTGATCGCCACAGTAAAAACTTGTGTCGGGTAGATCAACCCGACTTGCAAAATTATCGTCAAAGTTTTTATCGTATCCAACGGGATAATATTCGTGCGGAGCGTTCATTACTTTCGTTGCACCAGAATTACCGTATTTACTGGGGAATAAAGTTATTATTAATCCGACGAAAGTTAAGTAATTAAAAATAATTATAGGGGCTTGTTAAAATAAATACTTTTTAACGAGGGGCGAAGGAGTCGTAGTAGTCGTGCTGGTCGTGCTGGGTCCCATCTGTTTCTGCATAAGTTGTTGTTGCCTCAATAGTATAGCTGCCTCTAAAGCTTCGAGCGTTATGTTACTTGCTTCGGCTAATGCCTTCAAGGACGTTTCCATCCCCTGAATCGGTGCTAACGAAGGTAAGGAGGCTGGTAAAGACTGTCGTTTCTCATTTTGTTGAAGAGGTAAACTTTGAGCTGGCTCGGCCGTAGCGATTGGTTGTAGAGAGAGCAAGGTCATTTTATTTACAGAGGATGCAGCTTCTTCGCCTGGCAACGGAAGCTAAGAGTGGAACAAGTATATATACTTTTTATTAACCATATATAATTTGCAATCGTTTTCAAGATTCCATGGCGTATAATACCTGATTATAGTCGTCCTTAGATACTTCATTATCAGAATCATCGAGTAACGTGGCGCTATTACTGATCCTATCGGTAAGCCTGGAAGACGATTGAGGCATGGCGATGAAAGGTGGTAAGCTGTTGCTAGAAGTGGACGTAAGTGCCGACGAAACAGGTTTTAAATGGTCGGATTGTACCATATTCGTTATCGCCGGGACGACACTGGGAGCCTTGGTTGTCGTTGCTATTGCGATCGCGGCCTAATGAAATTCCAAGAATTAACGTGATACCAAAATAATGTCTATTTCTAACAATGGAGGTCGCGAAAGGATCAACCTGTATCCTCTTGGCTTGCATCGCGAGAATTTGTTGTTGCTGCTGTGCCATCTTCTGTTGCTTTTGTTGTTGTTGTTGCTGATTGAACAACTGTTGTTGCTTGTACTGTTGTTGCATCTTTTGTATATGCTGCTGACGCATCGCTTCCTGTTGCTGTTGCCTCTGTTGCTTCAATACTTGCAAGGCAAGAGCCTCCTGTTGAAACTTTTGCTGTTGCTTTAACTTAGCCTCCTGTTGTTGTTGATACTTTATCATATCTTCCTGTGTACCCAAGGATGGCGCAGCGACCGTCCTAAGAGCCGTTGAATTTTGTTGAACTACCAATCTTTGACGTTCAGGTTGCTGGCTCATCGGACGGCTCATCCCCATCGGCAGAGGCTTGAAAGGAGGTACGACCTGTCTTGCTTTTTGTTGATTATCGTTCCGATTTGTGGCCTATGAACGTATGTACATTGATAAAAGAAAACAAAGAAGAAAAAGATAAAAGGAACTTCCACGTTTTTAGATCGCTTTGCGCGAAGCTTCATTATCGATAAATTTAAATCTCCCCTTCCTCCAATTACACCGTAAATTATACGTCAAGTATCGAATCGAGATTGGACAAGTGCCTACGATCATTTTTCTCTTGTCGAAAGATTACGGGATCGAAAGTAGTCCGACTTGACGAGTATACATATATCGTAAGTCGAGAACTATCGAATAGGGAGACTTCACAACGAATTACATAGCTTGTCTTCTTACGGAAAGATCATCATTTCTTTTTTTCTTTGTATAACGTTTCACACAAGGATAGCATTGTATCATTTCATCTCGAAAAATGAATTATTCATGTTGCAGTTACGTTCGAATTCTCTTAGCGTATCGTACAAACACATGGTCAGGTTCTCATGCGTGTAAATTGAGTGAACATAAGTGAACGAAGCTGTATCGACATTCACGCACCAATTGCTACAAGGCCGATCTGAGTACATGTAAACACATATACTTGGATACTTAAGTTGTATATTGCAACATGAACGAAATAGAAAACAATTTTTAGGAAAAATAATTTCATACGTCTTTATTAATTTTTCTATATCATTATTATCGAATTGATTTTCTTTTTTCTTTTTTTTTTATATTTTTAATCGTCGTAAAAATTACATACACGAAGGGTTTAAGTTTCGATGAAAATCTATGATATCGAATTTTGTGTTCTTAGTGCTTTTTCCTAGCTTTCCGTATGTATGTACATAAATGATAATGAACGTAATTGATTCGACTCCGTGCAGGTACACGGAATGACGTTAGAGTGAGAATTGCGGTAGCCGTGTTACGCCAGAGCAAAGAGGAATATATAATACATACGCAAACGCACACGCACACACATTCTTTGAGTTACAAAGAGGAAAAGACGAGTTTGAACGGTTTATAATTGCTATTTCAATCTCGTTAAGAGCTAATTTCCAAAGGTGGAACAAAGATTTACACCTAATCACAACGATTTATTCGTTGACATATTCAGCTACTTATTTATTTTCTTTCCTCTCTCTCCCTCTCTTTTCTTCTTCTTTTTTTTTTTTTGAAGAGAAACGATCTTCATTTTACATAACGTTTTAAGTTAAATGTAACATAACATGTAATCGTCGTGGAAGCAACTCGATGGGATTTTGTAACAATCAATCATGGGTTTAATTAAGAAGATATGATTCTTACCACGTTTGTGGAATCAACAGTAGAACCAGTCTTTCCAGTTTGTACGCTTCTTCTTCTTGCACTTTCCACATTCGATAGGGACTCCCTAAATCCTAGTTCGTCACCTACCGTGAATCCTACAAGATAAACGAGAATAAAAAAAAAAAAAAAAGAGAAAAAAGAGAGGGAAAATTTGTCGAAAGGAAAGTGTTAATAAAGAAAACGATTCGTAACGAGCTGATAGAAAGAAGTCAGGTAGAAGGTTACTCCGTATTTATCCCAAACCGTAGAAACGTTAGTAAAGCAAATGTTACATCACGTTATATGACGATTTTTATGGGGGGGATTCGTTTCGCACGAATAGTAATATTCTCTTCTATTCTTTTTTTCTTTCTTCTCTTTTTCTCCTTCCTTTTCTTTCGTCGACAAAATGGTCCAGTAGAATAAAGAGAAGCTACTAGTACTCTTTTCAATGACTCGGTCAAGCCAATGTAATGAATAAACCATCTCCATAATCGCTTTTTCTCTGTTGTTTTTTTTTTGGTTTTTTTTCTTTTTTGTATGTTTGCAAATGCGAGATTGAAGTAGGTTAGAGGGCAACGCCTGTAAACTCGCAAACTGAAAGTTGCAGCTGCGTTTCACGCTTGTACCTATGTAAGTACGTACGAAGGTACGTAGCGAAGGCTCAGTATATATGTAAATACATACATACATATATATATATATATATATATATATATATATATATATATATATATGTACACATTACAGTGGTTATGTTTATAATCTGAAAATGCATGCTTTTACACTCGACTTGCTGTATCATACGCATCTTGATGAAGTGCCACTTGAGTTACGCTCGCTCACTTCCGCTAAATTTTCGAAAGTTTTCCTGGCTCGAGCTGGATCTAATTTTACTTTTTCTTTTTTTTCCTTTCTTTCATTGTTAAACCATTAATCGTCCTTTAATCATGACGTAACACGAGTGATTTATATGTACGATATATGTATTAGCTTTTAGCAATATTATGTCTATCCTTTTCCGGTGGATTCGTTCGACCGATCTCTATAATTTCGCTGCCACGTGAAATTTGTCCACGTAAGATATAAAGAGAAAAAAATGAAATAATATCGTTCGTTGCGATATATGTATACGACGAAGAGAAAGAGTCACGAATAAAACTTTCTACGTCTATCAACGTGTCGTTGCTTGAGTTAAACGCGTAACGACGATTATTTCTGAATTCTTTATGAATGGCGTTTCGTAAATATCGTATAAATCTGAGAGAATCAAAACGAGAATGTCGACACGGTGATTAATTCTCGTGAGATATTAGTATTAAATATTACATACATATACACGTGTGTGTGTGTGTGTGTATATATATATATATATATATATATATATATATATATATATATATATATATATATATATATATAGAAAGGATT
>OU426855.1:6520336-6615336 GCA_911387685.1 Dolichovespula media | reverse complement strand
TCTCGATATAATTCTTTAGACAATTATATTAGACGCCGGACCTGTCTTTCTCTCCACTGTCTTTCCCGATGTGATCGAAGACCAAAGATTCCCGTATGTACTACGTATACTGACATAGCTATGAGTAAAAAGCTGGCATGGTACCGGTGACCCACTCGCACGAAACGTATGCGTTAACGGGATCGTCCTGCGTAAGTTCGAAAAGAGAGAGAGAGAGAAAAAAAAAGATAAATCGATCGTCCGGTAGACCGGTCAAGTCCAATGATCACTTCTATGGATTCATTAATTTTTTTCACAAAATTGTTCAATTCATTTTTTTTCTTTATTTACTCGTTTTTACACTATTCTCTCGTCTAATAAATCTTATAATAAATCAGATCGATATCGGTTCGAATGAATTTAACTATACATTTAAATATACTTACATATATATATATATATATATATATATATATATATATATGTATGTATGTATAAGTAGGACGACGATCGATGTACCGTGTTAAATTCTTTAAGAAATTCTAAAAGAAAATAGAAGGCTGTCCTATTTACATACTAATAATTGATCTCAATTATAATAACGTCTCGACGCCTCCGAAGAGAAAGTCGAAATGATTCGAAAAGTGAACTCGAACATTTACTTACCTATAAAATCAACAGTATAATTTCACTGACGTAATCCGACGATATATGTACGAGGTACATGTTATATATTGCTTTGTCACAAAATGACAACATGGTCTATTATTTGCAAATTAATGATTCAAATATGATATGAGAGAAAGAGAGAGAGAGAGAGAGAGAGAGAGAGATGAAAGATATCTTGATTTGTTTCGAATCACCGATGATTGCTGATCGATCGATTACTATAGAGTACGTCGCAAACGAGACTCGCTTGTATCATCTCGATAGATCGTGGCCACTTTCATTTAATCCCGATGATTACTACGAAGATCCTGAAAGATACCATTATGTACTTGACCATACGAAGGTTAATCGTAAAGGTAGGTCAAGGCTTGTCTACTGCATCACTGTGTGATTTACTTTGTCGATTCGATCTAACACATTATTTCTCTACTTCCTCGATCATCGACCTTTGCATTGCCGTTAATAATGTTAGGATATATATATATATATATATATATATATATATATATATGTGCGTATACATACACGTATTCATATATGTACATATAAAACGGTGCCATGTAAACATATATATATATATATATATATATATATATATATATATGCACGTATTGAAAACGGCGCTCATTGCAATATCAGAAAATTAAAAGGTATATATGTATATAGTACATATAATGAAAGATGATCGAACTTTCATCGTCGACATGATCTAGTCAAACGCCAACGATCAACTGATTGTAAATAACACACTGTACACTTCCCTTAACTACGTCTGAAAGCCGAAACTATTTGTTGACGTTATAGTTACATTATTTGTTTATTCTTTTCTTTTTTATCCATTAAACACGACCACCATAATATTGTGTTTCTCTATGGAGTAACGAATATGAAGGAAATGTGAAATCTATTTGAATAGAAATCTTTTTCAAAGTATATTAATTTAGAATAAATTATTTTTTTCAATTTTTAAATTTTATGTGATGTTTATAAACTTATTATATATATATATATATATATATATATATATATATATTATTATTTGTTGACATGTTTGACATGTAACTTTTCCAATGATAATAATAATTTAATAAAATTAAATTAAATTACATGATTAATAAGATCTACGAGAATCTTTTGGACGATTCGCTAAAATCAAAGACTTCTCATATATTACAAATATATATCTCGTTAAAATCAATTCAGTCATATTGTTATAAATTAACGATAAATATTTTATGTCAAAGGGGAGATACGTGATCGTCAATTTGGAATTCTTGAAACGATAAGCCTGACATTTTAAATAACATATTCTCATATAGTGTAAACATTTCTAGTAAAATTTAATAAAAAAAAAAAACTTGTATTAAAATTTGTTTACCCAATTTCTTGCTGTAATGGATAAAAAATTTATAACAAACACACACCCGAACGTGCACACGCACAGACATGTGGACACTGATACACATTTAAAAAATATCAAAATTCTTTTCTACGAAAAATTAATTAAAATGAACGAGCTAATGCTTTCACAAATTTTCTATGCTTGTACGGCGGTCCTAATCAGAAAGAATGAATCAACTTTGTAAATAAAGTTAAATCTCGTGTTTTACATCGAACGCCCGCTATTTTTTTATTAAAATACTATGATTAAAAATCTTGAAAATAATATATGGACAATCATATAGAAGTGATAGAATTTAGAAAATATACTTTTGTTTTATCTTTCATAAAGAAAATTGCAAAACTACATCTTTTTATGTTAGGATATATAACACAGTAAAGGTTCGAAAAAAATTAGATTTAATTAACTATAAGATACGCTATAATCATTAAGCATATTTTGTCAATGATATATAAAGTCTTTAGATTTATTATATTTATATTTCTTTGTCAACGACCACACTATCGTTTTCTTTTATAATTTAAGACATTTCTTATAAACAATATATTGCCTGAGTAATAGGATTCATTTAATAAAATATTTGTAATATTGTTTGTAAGGCGTGTAAAATCGTTTTTTATTAAAGTTTCTAAACGTTTCATCGCTTCTCATTAGGTATCTTACCTAAAAAGGTCATGCATTTATTTGGTATTTCATTTAAAAAAGGGAATAAAAACTGTAGGATAGCTTCCCATCATTTCCATTGATAAAGGAAAAAATGTAGTTTTGCTTGATTTTATCCTATATATAATTTCAACGTTCGTACCATTTTTTCCATTTGTTCCGGATGAGTATTTGACTTTATTTCATTTTTTCTTTCTTCTGACATTCTAAGAGAAAATAACAAAAATGTATTATATTTGTATCATTTAAGAAAGCTTATATACCATATATACAATTAAATTAATAATAATATTACCTTTGTTGCAGTCATAACATTCTGCTCGATCAACTTGTTATTTTCTTCTTTAGAAAAAGGCATATCAGTTTTAACTTCTTTCTCTACAATAGAATTCGCTTCCATAGAATTTTTTATAACTTTTGATTCAGACTTTTCAATCTCTTGAATATTTTCTACAATATTATTAGTCTCTTGCAGTTTATCGCATAGATTGATTTCTATTTCATTGTTTGATAATTCTAATGATCCGTTAACTATATCTTTTTTTGATAAACCGTTTGGAACACATTCTTCTATTGTAATATCTGTTTCTATTTCAGATATAGTTATACCAGTACACCTATTTTCTATATTCTCTACTAATTGCTCATTATTTTCTTCTTGGCTACTATGTTCTTCTGTTATCTCTTGTTGTTCCGTTTGAATATCATCTTTTTTAATTATCGACATTTGTACTGTACTATCATTTTCAATGTTTTCCGATCTAGATTCTAACTTTGTAATATTGTCACACGACGTTTCACTTATTCGTTCTATTGCCTCTTTATTTTCCTTTTTTACATTTTCCTTTCCATTTAAGTTATCAGTACTAATATCAGCAGATGATTCCGCTATACTTAGTTGTGCATTTACATTATTTTCTACTATCGTTTCTACGTTAGAAGATTTTTCTTCCTTTAATGGTTCTTCTGTCCTATTTTCCTGAGTAACCGGGAGGTCTTTCTCCTTTGATTCCTTATCTATGTCTTTACAGGTGGGTTCAGAAGAAAGTGGATGTTCAGATATAGATGAACCGATTATTTTTTCCTCAGAACTTATTCCAGTTTTCTTTTCAGTCATGGCAATAACATTAGATTCCATTTCTAATCTTTGTTCAAGTAGTTCGAGGATATTCGTTGGAGTGAGTTGTCCATTACTGTTTTCTAATATCATAGATTCTTTATTTAAACCATCCTCTTTACCTGTAGATTCATTAGATGTTCGTGAAGTTGAATCAGTATTAGTCTTCGCATTTTTCTCATTCAATTGTGCAATCAAGGATCTTCTTTCACGTTGGAACATCCTACACAAGTCCTGAAGCAATGCTAATCTTTCCTTTAACTTCACCAATTCCGATTCTCTTACTTGCTTTTCATATACCATGTCAACAAAAACTGTATTGCTCTTTTCCCATCGTTGTTTCCACAACGTAGTTTCTTTCTCCAAGGCAAGTATTTTCTTAGACATCTGTGTAAAAAAAAAAAAGAAAAGATTGAGTATATAAAATTTTAAGGAAGAAATATAACATGATTACCAACCCTTTCCATCTCTTCGTTAAATTCTCCGCAAACTTTATTACTTCTTGTAAGAGAATTTTGAAATTCGTCATATTTATTGGTATATAAGTCAATTTGACTTTTCATAGCGGCTTCTGCTCCTTGTAATTCTTGAATTCGCGCTCGATATTCTGTTAATGTCTGAAAAAAAAGATTATATTTTTTAAAAATATTCTATTATATTAAAGAGAATTGTATTACTTACAAGCAAGAGCTGTTGCTTTTCCCTTAAAAAGATCTCCTTTTCTGCCGTAGCTTCTATCTTGACCTCTTCGAAGTTGTCACGTGCTATAAGCAACTCTCCTTTCATGCGCATATGTTCTTGTAGAAGCTGTTTCTCTTTAACCGCAACTTCATCGCATAATGATTTGAACAATTTATTCATTTCTAAATTCTCTTCTTGCATCTTTGCATTCTTTTCAAGAGTTAAATTCATTTGCTGATTGATATGAGCCAAAATACTTTGAAATTTGCCAGAGAGTTCCTTTCTCTTTTCCTCCTCTTTCTTAAGTCTCGATAAACACTCCTCCTTAACAGTTTTATTCTGTTTCTGCAATTCACGACACAAGTTCTCTAACCTTTTCCTAGTTAAAAGTGCCTTATTACGTTCGCTTTGAAACTGCTCTTTCTCTCTTTGCAACAACATTATCTTCTTGTCGGACTGCTTTAAATTCAATAACAATCTCTTGTTGTCGTCCACAATGTCAGAGTATTTCTTGGACATTACGTCCAACTTTTCCTTCATAGTTTGTACATCGTTCACGGCTTCTAAACATTGTTCCCTGGTCTTCTTGATCTCCTTCTTTCTGCTCTTCTCTTCCTTCGAACGTTTCTTTTCTTTCGTACAATCGATCGGCTTTATCTAAAAGAAGAATTTAAATCAAACGATAAATTCTGACGTAAACTATACGTACCAACTAATGGTCATTGAATTATGACCATAAAACAAATCTTTTACACACATATTCATATTGACGATCATACGACAATTATGATTAATTCAATTATTCGTTAATAGAAAATTGTTAAAGTGTATTATTCGTGAATCGGCGTAATAGTGGTAATAATAAATACGCATGGAGGTTAGGTGTATTATTTTAACCGACTTTTACCTCATTCTTTTCCTCCGTCGTAGGATTCTCGTCGTTTGAATTTTTATCGTTAATCTCGTCCATCATAGGAACATCTACGAGAAACAGAGAAAAATACAAGAAAAGAAAGATAAAAGAAATAACGTGTTAAAAGGTAACGATATATATTATTTACTTTCCCTCGCAATGAAAACAGTTAACGCGGAAGCACGCGCGATAGAGACAGAGAGAAAGAGAGAGATAGATAGATAGATAAAGAGAGAGAGAGGGGAGGAGAGAAAGAGAGACAGATAGATTCAGTTCTACGCACAGTATTATATAGCATTATCGTCGTTCTCGTGAAAACGAAGGAATTTCACGATACAAGGATAACAAGCACGATCCCTTGGCCAATTAAGAGAAAATATGGCGTATTTACTAATCGTAGAACAAAAAAAAATAACATTCGAATTATTAAAGAATGTTGGTTTTAAACGGCCATTTAAATCGATATGATTCGATTTAAAATGTCCGATACGTTCTTCTCGTTCCTTCGACGATCTTTATCGCGTTCCTTCAAAATTTTGTTTGTTTGGAGAAACTCTCAAAGGTTACGCTCGATCTATTGTGATTTGAAATTTTCGCTATATATATATATAATATAAATATATATATATATATATATATATATATATATATATATATATATATATACAGAGAGAGAGAGTGAGAGAGATCGTGAGCGTGTGTGTTTGCACGTACATATAATACGCTACAAGAACTTCATTGGTCTCTCTTTCGAAAAATAAAAATAAAAAAGGGAACACGATCTCGTGTTCGTTTCTCCGTCCCTTAGATTTTATTATACCAAACACTTCGTATTTGACTTTCTCTAACATATGTATATATTCATTCGTTATGTAATATGACACGATTTATTCGATTCGGGGGATCAACGGACGTACATAGATGGAATTAAGTAAATCTGATCGAAAGTATTTTCTTCTCGTATCGAAAGACGAGATCGAGAAGAAGGGAATAGTGATACGACGTTCTCAAAGAACAAGAAAACGTTCGTCGGCGGAGAGAGTGAGAGAGAGAGAGAGAGAGAGAGAGAGAGAGAGAAAGAGAGAGAAAAAGAGAAAAAGAGAGAAAGAAAAAAAATAAAGAAGTAATTTTTACTCGTTCGACAAATTGCGATGTTGATATTAGACTTGTCTGCTGTACTTGCTGGTGTATATATGTATATATGCGATGCGTTCAAAAGTAATATACTCTGGTAATATAGGAGAATAGTGATGCGCTCGCGCAACGATGGCGAAGATGTGGATGATACGATGGCGACACGGAACGGAACACTGCCAATGCGAGAAACAGAAGATACCTCCCGAGAAGTCTTGCTTGTTATTTCGGGAATACGTACTCTAAAGTGTTCTATAGTTAGACTATCGTAGAGACGTTATACACGAACGTACTCGGATACTGTGTATCGTATTTGTACGTTTAGCGGAGGAGGAGGAAGAGGAGGTTGAGAAAGAGGAGCCACCCTCGACATAATTGTCTCGTCGTTGTTCTTAATAGAAACTTTAAATGGCGTTTGATATATTATTAAACGTCCAATTTCCCTAAAAAGAAAAAAAGAGGTAAAAAAAGAAAGAAAAAAAAAAACATTCACTGTCAAACATTTGAAACGAAGACACTATTAGATTCGAAGAAATAATCAAAATCGACGCATTTGATCGTCCTTTTTCTTTTTTTCCTTTTCCTTCTTCCCTTCTCTCTTCTAAGTATGAATCTCCCGCCAATTATATTTCTATCGCGCTATCTGTAGGATATTCGACGTACTATTCTATATACTACCTTATTATGCGAGTTTATTCCTATCGAAATGAATCTTTCATATTTTAAGAATTGTATTATCGATCGCGATTTTAAATTCGTTCATCCCAATTGAAAAGTTCTGTCACTCTGTTTGATTTCATGGAAATTAGTTGAACGAACTGTGTGCTTTTCAAGTCGGACGATTATGAAGTATGATTTATTATAATTTCATGGTGAAATCAATCTTATTATCGTTATTCGGGGAATCGGTGCATTGTCGACGCATTGCAATATTTACGATATTCTACAATAGACGTTGATTGTTCAGGTTCTTTTATCGTGATTAATAAAATAGTTATATTTATTATTATTGTATTAAATAATTAAAATACAAATAAATAGTTAAATTTATTATATATTAATAGACATTAATATATATATATATATATATATATATATATATATATATATTAATACCGAATCTTTTTGTAAAGATTCAAATTATTTCGTTTATTAAAGTAAGGTTAATAACGCTCCCATTATATTTCACATCAATGGTATAAGAGAGGATTCATGTTGGTAGGTATCATGCTCCAGTAAATAAACATAAGGGTCTTCTCTTTAAAAGCATCTAATAAAAATGAAACGTTTAAGATTAAGTTTTTACGTCGAAAAGTTGAAACGTGTGCACTTTGGTTAATGAAGTACACGGAAGTGGGAATGGTAATGGCCGAGGATATTAGAAGATTTTACAATCGTTAATAAAGATAGTACTTTGTCACGTAAGTGTTTTGAATAAAATCATTTGTATGATCAATCTAAAAGTTCAATTATACGAATGAAATTTTATAAGAATGAACGTTATATTTCGAAGGATATCAAATCAAATCGTCTCTTAACCTATATTTTAAAGAACACGTGACTTAAGCTCAAAGTTTCTCCATTGTTCGTCGAATCCGTTGGATAGTAGTGATCGAGAAAAAAAAAAGAAAACGTCGTTCTAAAAATAAATCTGATCTTTGTCGACGCTCGATACGACATACGAATTCACTAATTCCCGTTTTTCCTCCCTTCGGACCCCCCCTCGATCGATTTATTTGCACGATGCAATTATGCAAGAACCGCGAGAGGAATGATTTGCATCGACTTTATCGTCATTGACGTTTTTGGCATTGCTTATTGTATGATTATTAACTACCATGAACGAAAATAACCTCGTTGACAATATCCTATCTTTATTTTCTTCCCTCAACGGTCAATGCTCTAATTCGAATCTTTTGTTTTCTTAGTCTCCGTCAGAACTGTTTTACTTTCCAAGAGAAACGATCTGTCTATGTAAGCTAAAACAAAAAATTAGAATCGCTTACAGATTGTATGGATTTGTACGCGTATAGGTAAGTGTATGTATATATATATATATATATACATGTGTGTATGTGTGTATGTATATGTATATATATACGTACGTACGTATGTGCATACGTCAAGTGTGTCCTCTTCGGAACGCATACCTTTCCTTTCGTTCGCGCTTATGATAATTATTAGAAGCGGATGTGAGTGCCGATAAAATGTTCATCGCAATGTTATACGAATGATCTTATTTGCGTTGGCAAGCATTAACTACCCTTAAAGTTTTCTTAAGATTTACGGGTGATCGTGCCAAAATTGTAACTTCAAGTTCTTATTAATGGTTTTTCATCGATACATGAGCTTTTCTTAATCCGTTAAAACTCGGGAACTATCGAAGTGTATAACGTTTTGAATTCTATTGGAAACATTTTACGTGTTAGAGAAAATTCGTGAAATTCCGATTTTCTTTCTTTTCTATCAGAATTATAAGTTATAAATTCGTAGTACGAAAATTCTTATATGTACGATTAATTCGTCGTCACGTACGTTGGAGCAGCTCCAAATTCAAACATCGATCTATCGAATCGTTCTCTCGTATCTAAATACGTTAATCGGCATTCGCCGGCAAAAAGATAAAATCGTGTCCTGCATCCTTGAAAAAATCAACTCTTCGTTCTTCGTCTAGCATAAGAGAGACATTATCGTTGTCGCATTTGAAATTCTTCGTCGACGCGACACGTGGAAGTAGTCACCATGTAGAGAGAATGATCGACGTAGGATGTATTATTTATAAGCATTCACTAGCAACATCGAATTCGTTGATCGTGCGAATTTTTTTTTTGGCGTGAAAAATATTGAAAGGAGAAAAAAAGAAGAGGAAAGAAAATGTGCTACATAAAAAATTCTGTAATAGATAACAACAACAATAACAACAACAACACCAATAATAATAATAATAATAATAATAATAATAACGATATTAACAATAATATTTCCCGATAATAATTAATAACTTTGACTCGAAACGCTTCATTAAAAAGAAAAAAGCATTTTTTAAACGTTACGAGTGTTAATAACGTCGAAATTTATAGAAATATCTAAATAATTATTAACTTTATCACTTTTATCCATCTTACGACGGAGATACAAAGTTTTTCGAAAGAACATAAAAGTAATTAATTCGAACGATAGAGGTCAATGGAGATCACGGAAGAATAATAGCGAGCGTAGATGAAGAAATAATTTTTCTTTTTTGCTCGTAAATTATTAACAACCTCTTTAGTCGTAGATCTCATATAGAGGACGATGTTTCGAAAAGATCCGCCAAAGGTTTGAAGTAAAGCCCGCGCGAGAACGTGTGTGCGCAGTTCGGTGAACGGGACGCATGCGCAGTAATACATTTTCGCGATGAAGGCGCGCTGCACGACGAAGAAAAGACGCGAGCGAACGCGCGTTTTAGATCAGTGAAGCGCCGGCAAAGCCGGAGGGAGGATGTTCCTTTACTATCATCATCTTCTACTTCGTTGAGTTTTCCTCCTCGTCGTACGAAATAGAGCCGATCAAAGTTCGTAGATAGTCGCTTTGACGAATCGTTCGATTTTACATTGTAGTTATTCAAATTTTCTTACCTTCGTTTTTTCTTTCTCGTTCGTTCGTTTCTTTATTTTTTTTCTGAATGTTTTTCTTTCTTTTCCTTGTTTTTTTTTCTTTTTTTTTTTTTTTTTAATTCCGCTCTACATCCTTTTTTAATTCCGCGTTATAATTATATCGAATCGATTTGAGTGAAATAACGAAGTTGATTTCGTGTCACATTTTCGTGCTCGACCGGAGGATGATTCAAGAAGGATTAGAAGGTTTAGAAAAATAAAAGAGGAAAGGATTTTCTCCCTTCTTCCGGTAAATCAGGAGATAAGCTTATTACGAAGATTTATCTTCCGGATCGTTGTGGAGTCTTTCTCGATCCCCTTTAAGAGAGATCGAAAGGAGAGCAGCCTTTCAAGATCCAATTATTTTCGTTTCCTTTTTTCATCTTTTTCTCTCTTTCTTTTTTTTTTATTTCCCTCCTTCAGTTCGATATATTTTTCTCGATGAGTCTATTTTGACGAGTCGTTAGAGAATTTTGGAGCAAAGTAGTACGTCTATTAATTGTAATCGCTTAAGAATAATCGACAACCGACACCACCAACTCCAAAGTCGTTTTAAAGAAGCAGGTTTTGAGAATAAGTGAAGGGACGAAGGGTCCGGACCCAGATCGGCCGGTGTTGTCACATCTCCGAATAACGAGTACGAGCAAAGCAAGAAAGCTACAGCATCAGCAACAACGCAGAAAGTGGGGATACGATAAGAGAAAACACTTCGTTTCCCTATTAACTGATCATTCGAATATAACGAAGAATACGTGACGTTCGAGAGAGTTTATATCATAGAAGAAAAAAGAAAAGAAAAAGGAAAGAAGAATTTATTATCAATTTAAAATGATACTATTATGATGGAGCGAGTATTCTTTCAATTAACAAAGATAATGAACGATTGGAAAGTCGCTTTAAGGGAATAGTAACGCTTTTGGCACGACTCTAAGACTTCTTTTTTTATCTGGTTAACACGAAGAAAGTATACATTGATTAAATCGATAGATAAATTGTATCGTTAGATTAAAGAAAAAAAAAAAAAAAAAAAAAAAAAAAAGAAAATAGAAAAAACAGAAAGATGAAGGTGATCGAGGAGATAACATCGAGTTTCCATACGGAAGCTTGGCAAAATGATAGCTTGTCTATCGTTGATCTAGCAAGCACAATGATGACCATGAACGTTACCGTTCCTAATATACCTAAAAGACACGTGACATTTATTTCTCAAGCAGTACTTACGTTGGTATATATAACCGGTGTAATCGGCAATGTTTCCGCTCTGGTCATTCTTTTTCATCGCGATAAGGTAAAGAAAAAGAAAAGACATTTTTCTTAAACTCCTCTTCTCACTTCTTATCAAATATTTCATTTTATTTTCTTTCTTTCTTTCTCTCTCTCTCTCTCTCTCTCTCTCTCTCTCTCTCTCTCTCTCTTTCTTTCTTTTTCTTTTTAGAGAAGAAACCGCAAACACCTGCTGATGCTACGTTGTTTGGCAAGCAACGATCTCGTCGCATTATTGGGTATGTTGGTCCAGATGTATATCAGTATCTACGTAGCTGGTGTTACATCCAGTCGAGCATTTTGCTCTCTGCGTGTAGTATGGAGACTCTTTGGATTATTCAGTGGCTGTGTGGCTATAGTAATGGCCGCTGAAAGATGGCTAGCTTTGACCAGACCTTTCGTTTATCAAAAGGTAAGCAGACAAAAGATTCTCAATCAAAAACGTCGTCACTATATTACATTATGAATTTTCAATGGCTTCGTTTGGGAACTCAATCTTCGTTCGTTTATAATGTATCAAGAGAATAATATAAGCACTTACGATAATCATAAAACGTATCGGGCATTTTAAATAGCTGGTTATTCGTTTAACGAGACGTTTGTCTCGTTTAAAGGAGACCGTAAACTCTTCATGTACGAAATAAGAAAGCAATAACGGATATCTACTCTTCTTTTTCTCCTCCTTATCTCTCTTCGAGAGTCGAAGTTTGATGACACGTACAGACATCCCAAAACTTGTTTTCTTTTGAAATGAGTCGATGAGTAAGATAAGCTATGCGTTCCTATTCCTATGTACACACACACACACACACACATACACACATATGTCTATAAGTAAGAGCTCAGTACATGTTACACCAAGTTGATCGTTTCATTATATTCTTTACCGATCTATTTACTAGTCCAAAAGAGACGTAAGTTAATAAGTACTTACTTACTTACATATAACACGATAATCTTACAGAGAAACGAATGAAATTTAGGAAAATATAACACGTTTACGACTCTCACAAATCGTAATCGATGTAAAATTTGTGTTAGAACGTCGTGTCTCACGATTAACATCGTTCGTCATTAAAATTCATAGACGTTCGTTCGTTAACTCGTCAGATACATACGGGAAACGAGAAGAGAATACTAATTTTCGCTACTTATTCGCGCGTTCTTGCGTTCGAATTGATTTTAAGATCGGGATATACGATCGAAAAGTTTCTCTTCACGTCTTCATTTTAACGTCTTACGATGATACAGATCTGTCAGGATATGTCTTCCTTGTATACGATAGAATTTTTTCTTCGAATCCTTTCGTTTCATATTTTGTTTCTTTCTTTAACTCGAGAAAAATGATCTCAACTGTAGCCTGATGTATGTGGCATTAAGAAAAGTCTTCAATTTCAACATCCGAAACTACTTTCTTTTACTTAGCCCTCAGGGTATCGAAAGGTAAAAGGTTCTCTTTAGGACGGTCGTAGTTCGTTCCAGTTGGTCCAACAATACTGTATTAGATTACTGTATTAGATTGGTTAGACATACACAAATTTTGAAACAATTTTTATTATAAGAGTAATGTTTACGTTCTTTATCGGACGTCTATTATATCTTGATTAATCTTTATCTCGAAATAACGTGTTTACATTGTTAAGTGTGTCGCATGTACAAGTTTCTTTTTAGAATTTTCATGGGGTACCTATGAAGCATAGAAAAGAAAAAGAAATAAAAAAACAAAAGGCACGTTTTATCGTCTATACGAAGTTAGTTCAAAGTTCATCGCTGATACAGATATAGAAACATTCTTGGTAACGATAAGCAAAGTACGCATGGTTTTCTCGGAACGAAGGGAAACACGGACCCTCTTATTTTATTTATTTCGCATCGTAAAATTTGATAATCAGACAACACGAAAGACCATCGATCAGTTTTCGTCGATTCTCGAATATTCAAGGCCGAGAAAGCCATTTATGTAGGTCACAAGTTTGACTGTTAAAGTTTCAACCTTATCGAGAAATATAGTTTATCAACTTCCTCTGAGAAATATTTGTTACGTTCATTTAAACACGTTTTTATTTCTACGAATTTATCATTTCTATCGTTAATGGAAACGTATTTAAAGAATTATTCTTCTAGTTTGTCAAAGAAAGTGAACGTCCCTATTGTCGAGGGTTTTTTTTTTTTTAGGTACATATTTCTAGGAGAATGAGAAGGTGGAGACTAAGAATGAAAGATAGGTTATCTTTTAAAAATTTTACACGAATATATGTAGTCATTAGCTTTACGTTTTGATAAGATTCCAACGTGTGATCACATTTAGTACTATTATCATGTAATAGAATTTATCTACATTATTCTTTGATTTAAATGCTATAATCCTCTGGCACAAAAGATTCATTCGTTCGTCAAATAAATATGTATGAATCAGCGGGAAGATGAAAGAGATCAATTGAGATTACAAGGGTGGATTATGTTTGTGCTACCACAAAATTAGCGTATTCAGTAGACCACTTCTGATAATAAATCTTAACGCGTGTTTTTTTCGTTAATGCTACCACGTATGTTATGACGTATATATAGAGTGTTGCTATTTTTAGAATGGGAAAAATGAAAATGTGCAATGAATATATATATATATATATATATATATATATATATATATATATATATGGATATAAATGTTTTTAAAGATTATTCGGCCATGTTTAAGGGTCAGCAGTTTATTTTACGAGCACGATCTTAAAAGTACGAAATATCTGAATGAGTGATTTGCTATGTGAGAAACCATTTTCGCGAACGATCGACTAGAATCTCTTTTTTTTCTCTCTTTCTTCATCTTCTTCATCATCATCATCATCATCATCATCATCTTCTTTTTCTCAAGGGGAAAAAAATAAATCGAAAAAGAACAAGAATAAAAAAGTCGATGAAAATTTATTTTTTATCTTTTATCGTCGTCCTTGAATAAAACGTTTCATCGAGTTCGAAGGATTATATAGTAGTAAAAATTCGAATCGACCACCCTCCACTTCAAGATATATATATATGTGTGTGTGTGTGTGTGTGTGTGTGTGTGTGTGTAAGTATATATATAGTATACGAGTGTTAATTTAGATCAATTAATATCATTGAGAAAGACTTTACCCACGCAAAGCCCATACCGTAATTTCTAGGAAAGCCTACTACTCTCCGATATAATGGCAGTGAGCATGCGTCTCACCAAGGGATTATTGAGGGTTGATGGGCAATCACGAGTCGATTCGTATCTCTCCTCGAACGAAATTCTTTCTCGTGCTACGAATATTCGGACATTGACGTCTTTTATTTATATCGATTCTCTTCACGCTCAGCGTTCCGTTCTTTAACACGTAGTAGTAGTAGTAGTAGTAGTAGTAGTAGTAGTAGTAGGATAGTAGTAATCGTAGTAACAGTGTTTTACGTTCACTATCTAAGCTCTATTTTGACGAATATATATATATATATATATCTATCTACTATCCTACTACTACTACTACTACTACTACTACTACTACCTCAATATATATATATATATGTATTTTTGCTAGACGCGGATGTTTACAAGGTCCTCGAGAGTGGTAGGGTTCTTGAGATGACGTTAAATCAACAAAATTTTACGAAAGATTCTTGGACTCTTTCTATATATATATATATATATATTTATATAATATTTTGATCTAAAATAATCTTAATAATCGAGGATCGATTGTAGTTAAAAGGAAAAAGAATCAATGCAAAATGAATAGAACGAACTATACGAATAACACGAAATTTGATTTAATGATAGAACGTCATATGTTATTCTGTAGCAAGGCTCTCGAAACGTCAAAGCAAATTCAAAGCTTAATGTCAAAACGTCTTTAAATTCAAACGTTTGAGATGTCCCAAGTGTCAAAGATGCTCCATTTAAATTAAAAAGAACTTCTGTAGCTTCTTCTCTTTCCTTTTTTCTTCCTATTTCGCATTTAACACTTTGTATCAACCTCTCTCTCTCTCTCTCTCTCTCTCTCTCTCTCTCTCTCTCTCTCTCTCTCTCTCTCTCTCTCTCTCTCTCGCTTCACATTTGTACACATGAAAAAAATATGCACATACTTATTTACGTACAATTCGTTTTTGATTTGACATTAATCAATATAAAGTAACGTTAATATTCGTTCGATCGAAATCTTTGAATTTATCGTTTTATTCCTCTAATAATATAACAAACATTGCAACGAAATATGATTTCGAACGAAATGTTTAATATTATACCTTATTTTATACCGTGTACTACATCGATATCGTTCGATACTACCTCGTCAATTTTGTACATCAGCCTTGTACGACTCTTCGAGCTTATTTATTCAAGAAACAAGAGCTAAACGAGAACTGATATTGTCGTTGACAATATTTTATAAGTTACGATAAACTTTTTGTGCTTTGTGACGACGTACCTTTGACGAACGTAAACACGCGAATGTCTCTTTCTCATTTCAAGAATAAGCATTCAATTAATTAGAAACCGTGTACTTTGGCCATACTCATTCGTCCCTGAGGGTCGTCTAAAGATCATTTTCAATAATATTCATGTGCAATTCCATTCTCTATAAATAAATTGGATTTTATTTTAAGAAAACCTACGAATGAAAGTAATGACAAATAAATTATAAATAAATTCGCGTAATATTCTAATTAAATAATAATACGTTTATTTTCATTTCTCTTGTCATCGATCATAAACTTGACGATCGGTAAGATAAAGTTTATAACAATGACGAATCCTCGCTCGAAGGAACTATTATTTTATGCATACGTATTTACATAAAATATGCCATACTCGTAGAGACTCGATGTCATTGTTCGACATGAATACCAACGTAGATAAATACAATTGAAGATACGTACACAGTTCCTTTCGCGTTCCCTCAAAGAATTTTTATACTTCGGCAAACTTTTTCTTCGACTTTAAAAGATTAGAGATAAATAGCGATAGATTAATTGAGATAAAGCTTTCGCGACAATCTTCGACAAATGAAGAGTAAGGGAAGAACCACGTCATCGATCACTGTCTCGACTTTCATCGAAAAAGGGTGATAAATTAAAACGAAGGGTGAATAATATTTTGTTGTCCAAGTTGACTTATCGACTCGTCATTTGCTTTTCTAAAACTGTATGTTTGTACAGACAGTCGCCAGGTTCCGATTCTTAAAACACACAATATTATATATTAATTCAAAAGTATTATTTAACGTATGAAATGTACCCATTTAATCGATTCTATCTCCATTATAATCCTATAGTATTTTTGTTAAAGAGGTCAATGAACTTTTTGGCTCAATCGGTGACACACATGTATCTTTCAGCAGGTGACGTATCCGGTAATTGTCCGTTGTATGCTGGCACTTTGGCTGGCTGCTCTGTCATTGACCAGCCTACCGGTATTAGGCTTCGGTCTTTATTACAAAGACGATCACTGTGTTCGATATAGAGAGGCTACCGAACCTACTGACATAGCTTATGCATACGTGTGGTTTGTTTTCGGTGAGTTCTAACGATTTTTATTTAGCAACGAGACGTGCTAAATCAAAATCGTACGTGCGTGTTTATGTGTCCTATGTAGGTATATGAAGTATGTATGTAAAGGTATATAACTATTTCTCAAATTAATCGATAATCGTTAACTCCTCGCTTTTAGGTACTCTTCTCTGTCTATCCATTGTTTGGTGTAATTTAGCAGTGTCCAGAGCGTTGGGTAGATTAGGTCGTCGAACTGGAGCTCTGAGACGTATCTCGAGGGCTTCATCAAGAGCAAAACCATTGTTAACTGTAACTGGACCCACACCAGAAGTCGTCGCAACTGCCGAGGAAAGAGCTTTTGCCCGATTAATGGCAGTGCTTTCGATATCTTTCGTTGTATGTTGGATGCCGCAAATGGTAAGATTCGTCAGTTCGTTTTATTATTTCTTTTTTTTTTTTTCTTAAAAAGATTAAAAAACACATGTTCTCCTCTCTCTCTCTCTCTCTCTCTCTCTCTCTCTCTCTCTCTCTCTCTCTCTTTCCCCTTTGGTAAGATATTTACTGTCATGAAGTTCTAACGATAAAGGCCTTCCTCTTTGTGGAAACGAAAAAAGCTCAACGGGATAGATTCTTTTTTTTTTCTGGATCTCCCTTCTCCGATTACTTTCATTAGGTCAAGGTCAAGTATCCATCATTCAATGCAATTCGGCTGAGAACGATGCCATAGGTTGTCACGAAAAAATTACGAAGAATAGCCGGAGGGTGAAATCTATGCTTTTTTTTTCTCTCTCTTAAATGTCTTTCCGAGCTGTTTTTATGTTTACGTCGCTTTTTTTACCTTCTTACGAAAATAATGATCGTTCTCCTACGAATATTTAAATCGTAAAAAAAAAAAAATAATTATGGCTAACGAAGGTTTTGCATTCTCCTTTGATTTTATTAAACAATTAGAATGAATAAAAAAAGAAAAAGGAAAAATAGTTCGACGAGGATTGTTTGAAAAATTTCGTTTTTAATTTGTTTTTTTTTTTTCGATAAGTCTTTAACTTTAACGATAAGTTACTTCTCGACGAGTGCTCGTAAATAGTAGTTTTGTTCGAGTGTCCTTCGAGTACGAAGTTTCGTCCGAAGAAAATGATCGGACCGTTTTTAGCTACGGCAACCCTGAGGTAAAATAACGTCGTGAAAACGAACTTAGCTTCCGGCTAGTTGCTTTTATGGGAAGCGATCGTTTTTACGTGACGTGATTGCAAGGGATATCGACGTTGACATTTTACTCCTACGCAGTCGAAACGTCAACGATATTTGTGACCAACTCATTTCTTGTAGAACTCTAAAAGCCTTCGAGTTGTTTTTCGTTTCGTTGTATTACAAAGTGTCAACAATGATCGTTCTGTAAGTTTCTAACGAAGTCGTCGATCAAATTGAAACGAAATTGAAGATTTCTTTGTTTTTTTTTCTTTTTTTTTTTTTCTTCATTTAACGATATTTTCAAATCAATCACGATCTATCGATTCGATTATATTTTATATTATATCGATGTTATTATAAATTTTCCGATAAAACTGATAGAATATGAAAAGTCGATAAATTCGTCAAGAAAAGAGATTCAGTTCTTCTAACAACCGGTAATTTAATATTCAATGGCTACGTATCATTGTTTTCAAATGCACTCACGTACGATCCATCGAGACCGACGAAACGTCGCGAAATAGATTGGCTCGATTAAACCGGATATCATCGATAATAACGTTAGGTGTGTGTCGACAAATGTTTTATACAGCTCGAACATCAATCCTTTATGTTCGTTCAATACAAATTTATCTGCGTTGAGATTGGCCTATCTGTGAGCTTACAAATAAGAGGAAATTGTCGGTCAATGATTTTTGTCGAGTCGCATTCGACATGATTTTTGGCTTGGATCACGCTCGACAGGTATTTCGTAAAATTATTAAAAAGGATGATACATCAAGATACGCGACATTCGCCTAAATGTATTTAAGTCAAGTTAAATTTTCTCGGATGTCCATAAGTAACCTTTAATATACAGAGCGAGCATTCAACATTGGATGACTATAGTAACTATATAGTATATATAGTAACTATAGTAACCAAAGGCAAGGGTCAATCGCATAATTAATTCGCCGTGAATTTATTCAATCGTTTTTAGATTTCGATCCCGCTCGCACAATTCTCTATGACTTTAACGACAAAAATGGTGACTTTGAAAAGATGTATCCGTGCTTTCCACATTGTCGCCGATATTCTTTTGTGCATACACTTCACTTTGGATCCATATATTTACGTTCTCCTTCGAATGCCCCGACCAAGATTCCGTTTGTTGAAACCACTTTGCAAGATCTGTTGGCCAGCCAGAAGTCGATCGAATTCGTTCACAGGTGAGATTCGATTTTATTATTTTTATCATCATCATCATCATCATCATCGTCATCATCATCATCGTCGTCGTCGTCGTCGTCATCTTTCCATTCGATAATCGCAAATTGATCGTAATCTTAATTTTAGGAACAGGAGATAATCATTGCAGCAGTGGTGATCCACCAACCCCTATAACTGAAGCACCCTCGACACCCGTTAGCGAGGAACACGAGTCTGAATTAGCAACCGTCAATGTTTAAAATTGATAAGCATCGATCGATTTTACGTTTACGCAATCGAAAATGTATTCTTCAATGTACCAAAGTTACTATATATATGTATTTCTTATTTACTATATCGTATTAACATTTCTGGATTAAATTTAGGACAAAATCGAGGCATTCCATGAGAGTTAGGATGAAGAAAGAAGGATGAACAATTTTTGGACTGACATAAAATATTTCGATTATAAATATCTATGGGGTTTTGTTTTTATCTTTCTTTCTTCTTTTATATGTACTATGTATATATATATATATATGATATATATTGTCGAAGGTTTATGCATGAAACGACTTTTCATCGAGGACTCCAATCATTTGCTTCACGCAAATGACAGTGACGTTGACAGATCGGATAAAAGCCTAATCTTTCGACAATCGAAATACGATCAAACGTACTACGAAAATAATCGACATTTTTTTTTTTTTATACATATATTTTTATTTTATGATCTATATATTTTGAGAGAAATTGATAAAGATTGTATGATTCGATTGTATGATTGACGAATTTTAAACGTATATTACGTTCAATTAAAAGCGTGAAATAAAAGGAAATATTTAAATACATTATAAATTTCCAAAGCACAGTTACACGATCCAAATTATTCTACATATATGTATATACATTGTAAATGTTGACATCTGTGTAGGTATGTTTCTAGTCAGAGTGAACCCGATGTAACTGTGCGGAAAAAATAAAGAAAAAAAAAAAAAAAAAACAGATGGACACACAAAAAAAGAACGAAAAGAGAGAAACTTCATTCGTTTCTAATGCAAGAATACCAAAATAAGGAGATCGATTATTCTCCGAACGATGTTAATCGTTACGCGCGCGCGTTTCTTTTCTATTTTTTTCTTTTTTTCTATTTTACATTTTATAACGTCATCATCAAAACGAAATATTACTCGTGCCATTTAATGATACTGTTATTCTAAGTGTATAATGTGTGTAAATACATACATATTTACATGTAAAATAAGAGTACACGTTAAGAGGAACAAACATATTATTATCGTTATTAATAATAGATTTATCAATTATTTTGCATATCATGATCGCGTATGGTTCGATGCGTTTATTTATAATTTCGTTTTAACTGATTTATTTATATATATATATATATATATATATATATATATATATATATATATATATTCTCCTTAACGAATGATATTTATGGTGTAAGAAAAGTATTCATGCATGTAGGATTAACCGTTAAAAAGTTTTAAATCGTCTTTAATATGATTATATCAACGAGCATTTATAATTGTACATAATAATGTTACATATAGATAACTATAATCAAATATATTGTCTATGGATTGTGACGTACAATCGCAGGCGATGTAAAGCACGGAGATGATATCTATTGAAAGGAAATAAGAGAAAATCACATAATTATCAAATAAATATATACATACATAATAAACGATGATACAAATACCGAGAACATTATTTTTCATAGCTCCTGCGTAACGTTGGATGACGTTTTCAATAATAACGCGATAAGAGGATAATACATATAATACAAATATATTTACGATATATTACATTTCCCTTTAGCCGTTCATAACACGAATCATACAGTCTCGTATCTACACGATTCTAACACAAGGCTGTTTTCTATTACACATTAAAAATGCATCCAAGTACTGCATTCGTACGATTATTGACCGAAAGTATAAATAAATAATGCATTTTTTCTTCTCCTTATAAAAGGGAAAAGGAAAAAATGTTAGAGTGAGACAAAGAGAGAGAGAGAGAGAGAGAGAGAGAGAGAGAGAGAGAGAGAGAGAGAATACGAGATATTCTTCACAAAAAAAAAAACAAAAAAACATAATGGAACAGTTTTCGATACGGCAAACAAATGATCGATTCTTATTCTCTTATGAAAGACAAATGTCAAAGGCAAAACGTTTATCAATATATTTTGTTGTTTTTTAATCTTTTTATTTTTTTTCTTCTTTTTTTTTTTTGCTTTTGTTCGATTTTCTTTTTCAAAAAATAGATTATTTCCACGAAAAGCTTAAGCTCTTATCCTTCGTCTATACGTATATTATTTGAAGTCCGGTTTTGATGCGGGTTCTTTTATGTTACTTGTAAAAATGTATAACGCATAATCGTTCTTTTTTTCCTTTTTTTCTTCCTTTCTTTCTTTCTTTTTTTTTTCTTTTTTTTTTTTTTTTAATCACAACAGGTATTATATAGGTGAATTTGGAATAAGAGAGTGTACATGTATTTACTCAAGTTTCCCATAAATATTTTTCGTATCATTCTATCTAAGAAAATATTGTTGAAGAATGTGTACGTGTAGTAAATCCGATTGAAGGTAATTCGATTAATGTTTTATTCGTTCACACAATAAAGTGGCACAAATATACGATCGAAGAATAATAGATATAACTTTGTATATATCGTCATATGTAACTTTCATTCAGTCTTAAATTAGCGAAATTACAATTACCTGTTCTTTTTTTTTCTTTTTTTTTTTTTCCTTTCCTTCACACTTGAACACATACTTATTTATAATTAAGCATCGATATCACGTCGAGCGTCTATCTATTTAATAATGGAGAGAATAATTTTTGTTTATTACAGGCTTCCCCCCTCCCCCACCAACATTCATACAAGGGTTTCGATGTTACAAACCATTTTCATTGGTCAAGTGTGAAGCAATTTTTAAAAATTTGTTCATAATAAATTATTGTCATACATACTTCGCGTTAATTGATAATGCGCACGTAAGCATAGGAACCACAAGAGAGTCAATCATAACGTAGGGACGACTTCGTTTCAATAATTTGCACTCTTCTTTTGATATGGATAATTGTATAATATTCAATGTCTACATTCACGCGCGCGCGCACGCGCACGCACACACGCACACACACACGCACACACACACACACACACACACGCACAATGTGATACATCTTTAATTGAAAATTATTATTACGTAGGGTCCTTTCACGGGATACACGGACACATTAATTTACATCATTTAAACATTCAAAACGAATAACGAGGTACATTTGGGTTTTGTTTTGTCATCAAGGGACAACGATAAAATCTTGTCAATATTTTAACATTTGTAAGAAATGATAAACCTTTCAACCTCATCGTTTAATTTAGGCCATTTAAAACGTTATAAGCTCGTTTTCGAAGCCCTTTCAGGTACCACACATTAATTATTATCGTTTCTATTGCAACAATATATTGACACGTTATGAAATTTGTTATTTTCCTCCTTCTTATTATTTCCAACTCCGACGATAATACAAGATTTATGCTCGAATAATATGTTCGAACTAACATAGCCCGTAGAGATTCAATCATTTTTATAGACAAAGTGTTACCAACACCAATGACGACGACGACGATGACTGATCGGTTTTCATTGTTTTTTCTTTTTATTATTTTATTATTTCTTTTTTTCTTTGCAAAACGTGGGCTAAAATTAGTCGTAGAAATTCGAACGAGCAAGAAACGATTCCTCAACAACGACAAAAAAAAAAAAAAATCCTCCATCGTCTCCACTTATAATCGTCTTAAAAATCGCAGGTGATTCTCGGTAAATCCCCTTCCAACGTAATTTACTGCGTTAATTCAACGGCAACGGGGCGAGTGCTCTTTCCTCGGACGAAACAAAAAAAAAAAAAACAAAAAAAAAAAATAAAACAAAAGATGAATAAAATTTCGCTTTCGATCGAGGACAAAACCGAAGAAGGTTATTTTATTCTCTCGATCGTAAGATCCTTCTAAGCAAGATTTTTACCATCCTGTAAGACGAATTTGACTTCGCTCTGTAGATAACGGAACTTTTTTATCCTGGTTCTGATCCACCCTGCCAGAAGCAACCAGAGAACCTTTCCACGTTCCCTGAAAAATCGTCGTCTCGATCCGTCCGTGTTAACCAAGATCGGTACAGCGTGACGGTGTTCGCATGATGGCTGCACGCTCGACGACAACGATTCCCACGGCGTGTCGTGCCAGTTATCGTGAACCTCGACCCTCCGCTAAAAAATTGATTTTACCAAGAAACGTTACGTCAAAACGAACCGATACGATCTCCCATCGTGATTTAAAAAAAAAAGTAAATCGATACCTTGGGCCGTCCAGAAATGCATCACACCTTCCACAAAAGAAGATGATTCGTCGAATCCTCGCGACCTGCCTGTAATTCCGCGGACGCTTGGGGCCCTCTGAAATCCTCGTAACCATCGCCACCGGATATCACCAAGAGCTTACCGCGATTGATGTTATTCTGATGCACTTTCTTCGATTTCAAAGAGTATCGATTCACCTTTGGTCGTGGCTCTGGTTTCGATGGTGTACTGGTTTCCACGCATGTTAGAAACCGCACGTGTCCCGTATGTCCGTGAGGTATTCCTTTGAGTGAGTGAGTGAGAGAGAGAGAGAGAGAGAGAGAGAGAGAGAGAGAGAAACTTTCGTTAAAATCTCAATTACGAAAGAAGAAAGAGAAGAAGATCAGTTAGCTCGATACCAACCAGTTACGATGGGAGGTTGAGATATTCTTTGCGTTGATGGCTTGATGTGAGGTATTGGTACGGTTAAAAGAACACCAGCGCTTGTACCGATCCATAATAAATCATTGCATGCCAATAAAGCGGTCACTCTGAGACAGGCTGCTTTATGTTGTCTTATTATGTCATCGCAACCTGCAGCAAGTTTAATGTTTTCGTTAAAATAAATATCGTTGGTATAGTAAAATGCGCGTTCGTTAAACGAGAAACTTATATAACGATTTCGTTGAAGATTTAAAACTTACTAGCAAGCATCTTTGTAACGGCCGGAGCAATATTTATATCCGTCAAGCATTCGTAACTGCCAGCATGGAAAAGACGAAGTACGGCACTGTTATGCAAAGAAATCCAGACACCAAAACCACCGGAGTTTGCCATACAGGTGACCGCTCGACTTGTGTCACTGCTGACCACGAAGCTGTGCTCGATGTCCAAGGTACGCGTGTTGAGAACTTTCACGGAGTTATGGCAACCGCACCACAGTTTGCCAGACACCGGAAGCATCTTCGTTACTGGAGATGCTGCGGTACCTACAGACACTATCGTTGGATCTGGAGTATTCCAACCTCCTGCTGAATACAAAGAAAACAAGATTTTTTTTTTTTTTTTTTTTAATCCATCATATTATATTCGATCATGGTAAGGAGATAAAAATCCTTATTATAAGACGAACTTACTATGATCTCGTGTATATACAGCTATATCACCATTGGCAAGTGACACGAATACTTTATTGTCCAAGTAACTATAATCAAGATGGGTATAGAGTTAATTATAGCAAAACACGCGTCATTAACAGATTACATTTTTTTTTTTTTTTTGAAGAAGAAAAAGAAGATCGACTTACATGATACAGTGCACGCTACTACCATGTTGAATTTTCACCTTGTTCTTTTTTATTCTAATATTGTCATTACAATTATAAACGTGAATGCAACCATCTTCCGTCCCTAACCACATGGTTGGCTGATTGGCATCCTCTTCGATGGCAGTAGCGTTATCGATATTAGATATATCACCGCTCAAGGTCACGCTACAAGTATCCGCATTTGGAATGTCGTCCGAGTCCGACTCGTCGGAGCTCGAGCTGTTAAAAGAAATATTGGCGTAGTAAAGCGATAACCTAATTTAAATCTTATCGTTAGAAATATATATATATATATGTATTATTACCTGTCTAATTGAATATTACCACTACCGGAGTCGACATCTTGCACGGAAATACTGATGCCGCTTTTACTGTTCACAAACGTATTACTGTTGGACGCCGAAGAGTTCGAACTAATATAAAAAAAAAAAAAAATAAATATATAAATAAGAATTAACGAATGAACATTAGGGATTTTTATTACATGCTTAAAATAAAGAGAAAATTATACGCGAGACACGAACCCAGGAGTGCAAGCAGGTATCCCAGCAACGCAAAGGATTCTAGCGTTGCAAACACCATTACAAGATGTAACTTGAGGTGGTTCCGGGCTCAAACTCAGCACGCAAACCTGACCAACGTATCCGTCGCTGTTGCAAACCCACACGTCACGTGATTCTTGTCCATTCGATAGGGTAGGTGCAGCGCAAGTAAATTGAAGACCAGCTCGTGTCTTTCTAATCGGTAAAGGACCGACGAATTCCGGACAAAGTCTTCGATCGGCGGACAACGCTGAAATTTTATATGTTGATGTTGAAAAGAGTAAAGGAACCACATTTCTTCTTTTTTATTCGAGAAGATGGATAGTTCTTCACTCACCCAACTTTTGTTTGGCCTCGTTGAAACTCTCCTCCCAGCTCGCTCTTTTGTCGGGCTTTGTAAATACAACGGAGATATTCTCGATACCCGATCTGAAAAAAGTACACTGTGTAAACTAACTATGAAAAAGAAAAGAAAAATAAGTATGAGGTTATTCGAGAAAGTATTGAAAATCGATTTACTGCGTGTTTAGAGTTAATTCCAGACAAGCCAACTGAGAATGAGCAGCGTTCCTTTCGGCTAACTGCCGTTGCGCTTGACACAGCATGTCCTTGATCAGATCCTCGAGTTGTGCCTTACTTCCATGTATCGTAGCCGCGAGTTCTTGGAGTTGGCTCAGCGTCGCGCAATCCTCCCGTAGGTGATCAACCTCGCGTGCCATTCGCCTGAGATTCTCGTCCTTGGCTGAGAAGGAAAGATCGATGGAGAGAGACCAGCTGACGATATATTCGTCGTTTCTAACGAATGTCACCGATCTAACGTAGGTCATAAACTTTTCTATCTACACTGACACGATACCTTTCATCACTTCGAGATCGTCCAATGGTATTCTCATCAACATTTTGTACTTGTTAGCTTCAAGAAGACTGACCAAGCTGTTCGGGCAAGAGCTCCTAAGATCGATCGTTCGATCAATAATTAGATCAATTAATCATCGTGTCGTACGTTATTAGATAAGAGGAAAACCCATTAAAGGAACGCATTAGTATTTACTTACGTAGATGGTTTTCTTATCGTACCACTTCGTCGTTTTATACTGGTAATAACCAATAGGTCGGAGAACAAAAAGAGAGCTCGTTCCTTCCGCGTACCTTGGTTCGAGGCTATGGTAACCAAATCGTGACGGACGAACGCTCTGGCCGCAAAAAAAAAACGAATGTATCGTTATAATGAAGGCTTTTTTATCCCGCGAGCATAGCCAAGTGAATATCGAAAATCGATGGGTTCATTCAATGGGAAAAAACGGGACGATGAAATAAAAAGGAAAAAAATATATATATGTGTGTGTGTGTGTGTGTGTGTTATAAAGGGCTTGCAAACGATAGAGAATGATTAGTTACATGATTGGTTACATAAATGAAGTGAAAATAAATCTACCTAAAGATAATTATGATGAAATAACAAGGAAACCAACCTATCATTCGTAACTATCCCAGCGAGACCTTCGACGAGGGCTTGAACCTCTCTTAAAGTACTTTGTTGTTGTTCCCATTCGAGAGACTCACGCTCCGTGCAATTGATCTTCACAACCAATTCATGAACTTCCTTTTGCGCTGCCTGGAGGAACTCGTAATCGGGATGCGTCGAATCAGTGTGCTTTAGAAGTCTCTGAATGAGAAGCTCGTAACGCGGGATTTTCTGCACCGGTTTAATCAACAGTTGATCAAGACCGAGTTTGCCTTTGTGTTCGCGTTCCATTGTCTACGTTACGAGAATTAAACGATAAGTATAATCGTTTATGTTAGATAGATAAATGCATAATGATTTTTATTTATGTATAACGATGATTTAAACGTGATTAACTAACTACCTCGAGAAATCGTGCGAACGCTGGTTTCCCTTGACACGTTGTTTTTATCGCCTTTTTCGCGGACTTCCAATTGTCCAAAAATAGAGTGTAAGTCTCTAGAACGACTGGCTTCGTAAACTGAATAAATATCCAAATGAGAAAATTATCTCTTTAATTTTGACTCGTTCCATTTGTTATAAAAACTTTCTTGTATCAATTTTGTGAATATAATATACTCACTACGTCTAAGAAAACGTCTCCTATGGTCTGCCTTACTTCCCAAGTGTCCAGACGTTTTCGTAACTCTTCGAGAAAGATTTCATGATGGCTAAGAATCGCTGGGACCTAGAAGGCATTTCAGAGAAAGAAAGGAAGCAAGAAAGATAGATAGATAGATAGATAGACAGAGAGAGAGAGAGAGAGAGAGAGAGAGAGAGAGAGAGAGAGAGATGGAAAGAGAAAAAAAGAAAGAGAGAACTAATTTTTAATAATCTACCTATAAGTATGTATATAATTATATAATTATATCCTGTTATTATATCGTCCTTATTCTTCGTAAACTAATTTAAACAAGGACACGCGTAAGTAGTTACCTGATAAAATATCTCATCCACCGTGGCAGCGTCCACTAAGCCGGCATTCTCGGGACTCTTCAAAGGCTGCAGATATTTCTGGAACAAAAATCGAATTTCGTTTCGCAATATTCTCCCTTATGGTGTAACAACGTAGAGCAAAAAAAATACATAACGTAGTATACGCGCGCGTGTGTGTGTGTATATATATATGTATATATTATACATATGCATGAATCAACGTCTATGATCTTATTTTCCAACAAATGCAAAATCTTGATTTGTTCCACGAATATGTTTAAACTCTATGACGTATACGCAGAAGGGAAAGCTTTCGCTCGGCTTTACGATTTAATGGGAGTTATATATCTTGCGAAGAAAATCAATTGCTCCCGTGGTTAATGAAGTGCGAGGAATGCGGTGGACATTTTTTTCGCTTTTTTCTCTCTCTCTCTCTCTCTCTTTTTTTCTTCCCTTTTCGCGTATAACGACGAGAAAAACGATGCTTTAAATCGCTCCTCTCTTGGATTTATGAGTCTCCGAGGTTCACATCGGTCGAATGAATAATAAAGGAAACTGAATATATCGTAGTATTCGTAATAGTAGTAGTTTTAAGTAGTAAGTAGTAATAGTAAAAGTAGTAGTAAGAGTAGGAAGAGGACGGCCATGATGAGAATAAACAAATTTTCGTCATGACATCGAAACGTGAAGAGGGAACGAAAATAAGGAAGGAAGGAAGGAAGGAAGGAAGGAAGGAAATGAAAAGGAAAGAAAGGAATGGTTAAGATGATAGAAAATAAAACAAAAAGAGAGAGAGAGAGAGAGAAGAATTTCGTTGGATCTATGTACGTTAGGAGTGATTTACTAAAGGTACATTAAACTTTATTTTCAATTTGGTATATCGTACAGGGGAACGAGAAATATAAACCTGACGCATTTTTAATATTCTTTTTCTTTTTTTTTCTTTGTCTTTCTTTCATTTTTTTTTTTCCCCTTAAAGCGTAACGACGTGTAAAAGGTGAAGAACGAATAACAAAGGCAAAATAAAAAGAAAAAAGAACGATAACGACGAAAAAGAAAAGAGAGAAAATAATTTGAAGCATACGACAAAATATTGAAGGGGGGAAAAGAAAAATATTGTTAAAATATACAAGTTTCGCTAGGTATGTGTGTATGATACGGAGCACGTTCGCACCCTTTTATCTTTGACCTTTAACGTTTTAAAAAGCGTTGCGTCGAATAGCACGAACGTCCTCGAAAAAAGGGACGAAGGGGATTGCGAGCGGATAGATAAATAGATACAGAGAGAGAGAGAGAGAGAGAGAGAGAGAGAGAGAGAGAGAGAGAGAGAGAGAGAGATAGTCGAGTTTATTTTTCCGATTTTCGGTCTGTCTTGCTTTTTTCTTTTTTTTTTTTTTATTCTTTTTTTGTTTTTTTTTGTTTTATCGTATTTTTTCGTTATTGCCTCGAGAATCCAAGCGACGACATGAAAAATCGTAGCCTCTAAACGTAGTCCGGCCAAGGCCATCGTAGAAATAATAGATCCTCCGAAATAACGATCCTCTCGTTGCGTGTGGGTGGCTGGGTGTTGTTTGGAAAATATGACAATCAAACTCGTACACGTCTTTGGTCGGGTGAAGCAAAAAGCTTAGGACGATTCTTTGGAGATTTAACAAGGAACGTTCAAAAATCTCTTCGTACGATATAAACTATGACGAAATCGATGAAACCCGTTAAAAATTTTTCTATGGTTAATAGAGATCTATTTTGGTTGGTCGCTATTTCAAAAGGGAAGGAAAAAGAAAAAAGGGAAGAAAAAAAAGAAAAAGAAAAAGATAAAAAGAAATAGAAAAAAAGAACGAAGGAATAGAGAGGATGAAAATGTTCGACATTCTTTCCATATTCCCTGCTATTTTCAATATACATATCTCCGTGAATGAATGACATGAATGATATATTGAAATTTACCGGATATAACACAGACCAAATTCATTCGATATTATATAATATACAGATAATATGAGATTTAATGTCCCTTGAATCGTTTACCACGTTAATCGATACAGGCGCGATTACAAAGGAAATATGTATATATATATATATATATATATATATATATATATATGTTAACGAATCGTACGATACGATTTGATAATTCTTTCGATAAAATATACGCATTCGATTTCGTTAGATCTCATTTAAAATTACTTACATTGACTAGTATTTGCAAAGCTTCCACGTAAGAACGTTCGGTATCGTAAAGCTCGACGACGACGTGAGTTCTCGTGTCCTGAAACATAACAAGAGGATGAAAAGATTATGATGTTTTATCGAAAGTTTCGATCATCATTCGCGATCGTATGCGTCTATAAATTAATTGCTTGGTTCGTCACGTATTTTCCTTCGTTAGAAGACGACGTCGTCGATCTTAGATGTTCTCCATGAAGGAAAATAATTTGACGACTTTTATCATCGTCTTCGTTGTTTTGTCATCTCGGCAGAATGTGACCTCGTACGAGAGAAGGCTACACGTGCGTATTGTACATACGAAGCACGCGCACGTGTTTTACTGCACCACGTGTCGGTTAATGGATTTATATATATATATGCATTATCATATTTTATATATATATATATATATATATATATATATATATATGCATTATCACGGAGAATCATTTCTCCGATCTAGAATAATTACCAAAGTGTTCATTCGCCCGTCTACTCGTTTGTTTACGATAAATGATATTACGAGACCTATTCGGAAGGTAAAAAGTTATTAATTAACGAATATAAAAGAGAGAGAGAGAGAGAGAGAGAGAGAGAGTCGAGATTCCGTTTGATATTATTTTTACTGATTCAGATAAAGTATCGATAAAATCAATTCAAGCGCGCTTTAAAATAGAAAAGAAATAAAATAATTGAAAGAGATAAAAGTGACTTTAGAGATGAAATGAAAAGTTTTCATCATGGATCTTTCCATTCGGGAGTAGGAGGAATAAGACGTTTGATTGTTCGCTTATGTTAACATCGTATATCAATCGATTATCGACAGGAAGGAATTTAGAAAGCACCTACGCGTTCTCTCGTGACATGACCGTTATTCCTGTTGTCCACGGATAGCCGACACTCGACGGGCCTTACGCTGGCGTTGATCGCCATCCTCTTCCTCTATCTTTCTTGAATTTCTACGACCATTAACGGCTAACACTCGCATCTCATTCCACTTGATATTCTCCACTCGATAAACTCGAATTTACACGGGCTCATGGCGCCTCACGCATGAGATCAAGTTCATGGGATACACTTGCGAGCCAATGGAATGTATATTTCCATAAAAGAACGAACGCACATGGCGAGAGTTTATATGACGCGACATATTATTCGAAAAAACAAAAGAAAATAATTAAATATCATTGAACCATCAAATTTCCTTCTTTTTCAATACTTTTCCCTTCGCAATCACAATTTACCCCCCTCTTTTATTCGCAATCATCCAAAGAAAATTGATTCCTCCCTCTCTGACGTTCACAACAAGTTCCTGACTTTTTCTTTACGCTTTATCCACGATCGGGCCATACGTCAAAACTTATCGAGATAAACGAGACAAGGTTCGTCACGTGTTTCACGTAGGTAGACACGCGTAGGCGACCCTGACCATCATCCGTGATAACGACGAAGTATACTTCGAAAGAGTCATTAAAGTAGAACGATGAAAACTATCAACTCGATTTCCGTTTGATTTCCATCGGTTATAACACTCAAAATGAAATTCTTATATATTTATCTACTCTATAGTTTAAAATATCCCAAAGGGAGCTACGGATTAAGTGTTCTTTTCTCTCTTTTTTTTGTTTTTTTGTTATTTGAGAAGTAACATTCGCAGTTAGTGTTTCCCGCGGTACGTAGAGAAAACAACAACGAGGCAAGGATTTTATCGAAACTGAACGGGCGTTCAGCCGGATAGTAAAGAACAGGCTGATCGATGCGCCGAATAGAAGCGCCACGGTGCCGATGGTGGTGGCTGCTGTGGCCTCTCGGACGCCGGCGCGTAAGCTTTTCACGTGGATCATACACGAATCCTGCACACTCCTTCTCCTCCTCATCCTCCAACTCATCCCCATCCTCATCCCCGTCCTCATCCCCGTCCTCATCCCCGTTCTCATCCCCATCCTCAGTTATCACTTCGTCCTTCTACGTTACACCTCCTGTTACTCTCCATTTGCTTACGGCCTTGTCCTCATCATTCTATTTCTCTCTCTCTCTCTCTCTCTCCCTTTTTGCCTCTTTGTCTTTGTCACTCTCTCTCTCTCTCTCTCTCTCTCTCTCTCTCTCTCTAACTCTCTCTATATCACACACACACACACACACACACACACACACACACACACACACACACACACACACACACACACACACACACACACACACACACACACACACACACACACAGAGAGAGAGAGAGAGAGAGAGAGAGAGAGAGAGAGAGAGAGAGAGAGAGAGAGAGAGAGAGAGAGAGAGAGAGAGAGACAGACACTTTCACTCTAACTCGTTCACTCGCTTTATATCTGATCATCCAAGGAAAAACGTTTAAAGTCTGGAAAATTATCCAAGTTAAATGATTATATCCCCCATGGTCATAGCCGATACGAATGCCAAGTGAAATTCTATTCGACGAAGTAATCGTATTGCGAGAAAAATTGTGTTAGTGACGTATTCATTTTCATTCCCACTCTATCTCCATCCGTCTATTTTCCATCAGTTGACAGATAAATAGAAGGGATCATTTGATATGTATATTCGCGTACTTGAATTTTTATTAAAACTCGATCATTTTCGAGCCGATCGAAAATATTGGAATTGTCCGACGGTTATTATTTTCACACGCCATCGGGTGTGTTCGAAATTCGTTGAAATACGCGTAAACCTTCGCAAGAATCTCTTTGATGGACGACACCGGAAAGTGACACCTGCGTCAGACCGAGCAACCACGGCCTTGTCTCTCTTCCTGCGGATGGACACAGGCAAAAGTTCTCATTTGCATCATGGAACGCACAGACGATCTCGTTAATAGGTTTCCTTTGACTATGGAATAGCTTTGAATGTGACGCAATAGCTTCTCTGAAACGTGAGATTAAACGTATAGGAAACGCACTATCTATACTTACATATGTATGCACGTATGTATTATATGTAATTACTTATGTATATGTGTCTTTGTTATACCTAAATGCTAAATAATTCCTACGAACTCGAATTATATCTCGAATTGGGTAGTCTTTCATCTTTTTTCTTTTTATTATTATTATTATTATTATTATTATTATTATTATTATTGTATTTTTTTTTTTTTATTTTATTTCTTCACTCTTTTGTTCGTATCGTTAAAATTTGTTAATCACGTTAATCGTGTCTCGCGGAACGCGAATCGCTCGACGTGAATTATTCGGTCAAAGCACATTTTTCCAACGGGTCGTGCTCCATATTTATTTCGACGACACTTGTTTAGTCTGCGGCTTTAGATCCCCGGAATACGCATTTCTCGCGGATAAAGCAAAAATTCGACTATATTCGTCTCAAATCTCGTTCTTACGTATAACCGTAACATTCTTCGAAATTTAATATGGCAGTAGAAAAAAATTCCTCAACGATCGACCGAATTTACATCACGAATTAAAAGCGAAATATGAAGACGAAGATGAACGTAAGGATTTCATCTACGGAACCATAACGCGTATCGTCTTTGCGAAAATACGAATGGATTCGGAGGAGATGGAAGTGGAGAAGAAGATGGAGGAGGAAGAAAATGAAGAGGAGGAAAAATAGAAGTAGGAATATCTCATCTTTTCCATCGACCAACGATAAACTATTTTCTTCGTCCGAAAGTACCTCTCTCTCTCTCTCTCTCTCTCTCTCTCTCTCTCTCTCTCTCTCTCTCTCTCTCTCTGGCTCCTCGTGTTTACGACTGACGTCATGATGTTTCTCCTCACGAGTTTGCTTCATTCATGAAGTCTACGCGAATGCACGCACATACGATGCCGGATGTAGCTAAACTATCGCTGGAGTTTTGACCTTTAGAAGCACGATGCAGTCTTCCGCGAAACGAACGAACGAACGAGTCGAGATATGACTCACACAAAACATACGTATTTCACTCGTCTCCTTCGATTCGGATGAACAACACCGAGAGGTTTCCGAAATATACGAGAACGAAAACTTAGCAAAGAATTTGACTGACTTACGTTTCGATGAGCAGGTGCACGAGCCACTCTCTCCGAAGATCCTCTCAAAAGTTCAGCGAGTAATTCCGGACTTGGTCCAGGTAATCCCTCTAATTTGCTTGGGCTAGAAGTAGTCCTGTGATGACAAGGTGTAGGTGGTTCGGAGCTACTATTAGCACCAGTATTGTAAGAAAGATTAGCGGATACTTTGCGCCTAGGTCTGAGACCTTCTTCCAGAGATATATCCGTTGCACGAGGTTTCGCCATTTCGGCTTCAAGCATTTGACCGTAAGGACCACGAAGTGGTCTCTTGCTGTACCTTAGAAACAAGATATTTACATGTAATATATATATATATATATATATATATATATATATATATATATATATATATTATATATATAGAGGAACAATTCCTATATATATAAGAACAATTTCTCATGAATTTGAATTTTGTTCGTGGGATGCTTTCAATGTTGTAAGAAAAAAAGAGGACAGTGAAAAATGTTCAATTTTCAATCCCTTACCTTCGCGGAGCGTGACCTTCGCAATCGGACAAATCGCTTGGCGTCGCAGGTGGCTCATCTCTTTCCTCGCTGCTCTGAGCAGTAAGTTTGTTTCTATCAGCGTCCAAAGGTTCTGGCCATTGCGTTATGTAGACACCCTTTCTTCTCTTGCTAGTGTCACCACGATAACGTCTGGTCTTACCAGGTGGTGAAGAAGCTTCCGAAGGTGTCTCGCTAGGTGCCTCGCTGCCCTCGCTAGCTTGACTGAGTCTTGGTTCCTCTAACGGTGGAGTCACGATTACCTCTTGCGGCTCTATTCTGTTCTCTGGTAAATAAATTCCCTCTGAATGTCTAAGTTGGTCGCGAGGAGGAACGCGTTCAAATCATACCGACAAACGGAAGGGAAGTTAACACAGGTATGCATTAAACGAGCAAGTATCATTTCCCGCGAGTCGCTCAAACGGAAGAGCGCACGTTGGAGTTGGACTACCGTGTGCGGTGGTAAAACCACCACTAGTCTCGGGGCTATGGCCATTGTTTATTGTGAATAGCATTCTGCAGACGCGAATGAACGAACGCGCGTGAAGTCATCAATGAGGATGGCTATAACTCGATGACGCTCGAATTTCTATTTCGATCCTGGCACCCACAGTTCTGAAAATAGTGCCACGTAAAATAACGACGCCGGTAAGAATTCGCTTGCACCTTTCTATCGAACGACTCCTTGAAAATATTTAGACGTCCCAGCCTTCCACGATATCTCTATCCCAATAAACTCATATTCTAAATCGTTAAACTTCTTACGTTCGATCATCGTATTTTACATCGTACGTATTCGTTGTTAGATATTCCTGAGATGTATGAAATCTAACCTTTCTGAACGATCTCATCAATCGGAGTGCTATCGACGACTTGATAAATCGGCTCGGAAGGTATCACCTCGTTCGGTGAAGAATCCGTTTGATGTTCCAACCTTGGCTGTTGCTCGTGAACTTCCGGTACCGGTGGTTCCGGGCTGGTAAGAGCACTGGATGTTGCCAAACTGTCGGAACCATCGCTCCTAGGTCGAATTTCCTCGAGATTGCCTTGGTGAGGTACACCGAGTCCTTCGGCCGAACCAACCGCGCTATCGACGCTAGGCGTCGACGTCCTTGGACTTTGCCGATTCGGGCTGTTTTGAGACGTCGAGACGCCTGGTATCGCATCTCCCCGTCGCCGAGGCAAAGTGCTGGCACGGACATCTTTGTTCTCCGTGCGAGCACTCGTTGCCACCGGCTGAGTCTTTTGACGATTCGCTGTAACGATTAAAAAAACGTCTTCTTCCCCATTCTCTTTTTCGATCAAACCAAATCCATTCTAGACGATCACGGTAATTCTTCCTAACTTTTGTAAACGTTGGAATCGGCATAACCCTATCTCCTACCGTTATTATTCCAACGGATTTCGTAACGACGTGTTGACCAACATTAATCATTGTACATTGACGTACTCCAGAAGCAAATTACGCGCGAACGTTTTTAATAATAACTCGAGTGCTCATACATCGTCGTCTTTCGGCCGGTTAAGATAGTGTAATAGAGAGAGAGAGAGAGAGAGAGAGCGGAGAGAAAGAGAGAGAAGTCCTAATTATCTCCTCGAGTGTCACGTAAGCTTGGCAGAGCAGCAGGACGAGGAGGCGGTCCGTTCCAATAATAACGAACGTAGAGAGAAGGAGTGAGAGAACGAAAGCATGATCGAAAGAGAAAAGAAAGAGAGAGAGAGAGAGAGAGAGAGAGAGAGAGAGAGAGAGAGAGAGAGAGGAAAGGGGTTGCGTCGGACGCGCGACGAGTAGAAACATTCGGTTGATCTTTTGGTCGGTTAATGGAGGAGTAGAGCAAGCCCGAAAAGAAGGTGTTACAGAGGGAAAGAGAGAGAAAGAGATAGATAGATAAATAGATAGATAGATAGAAAGAGAGAGAGAGAGAGAGAGAGAGAGAGAGAACCCAAACATGAACGCGCGAGGAAATCGTAACGACGATATTTCAGGAGATACCCAGTTTCGTTCGTCAGCCACTTTTCGAACGTATAAAATGTCTATCTTCTTCCTTCCTTCACTCCCCCGTCCCCCTCACTCCCTTCTCTTTCTCTCTCATCCTCTCTCACTCTATTAAATACGACGTTTCCGTCTTACGACATACCCGACAAGACGAAGAACGAAGTTCGACCTTGTTACTCATTGGGAAATCGTCTCTCTTTTATTTCACCAATAAACGGAAGACGCAACGCCGCGTTCATTTTCGGAGAAAAGAACTTTTATCCGTTTGATGACAAAATCGTGCGATATTATGAGAGGATATTACGTATTTGCGTATAAATATTTTTTATACACTTTCGCGGAACCTATCGCTGATCGATGAATAGAAATATTGTGTAGGGTTTTTCTACGATGTTTAGGTACGTTCTCGCTCATTCTCTCCCCCCCCCCTCTCTCTCTCTCTCTTTCTCTCTGCGTATGTATCGCATCTCGAAATGTTTCCTATTTCCAGTCTCGACCGTATTATGAAAGTCAAAGCACGTTGGTATGTAGTTCAGGGTTGAAACGTAATACACCGGATTCGGCCAGCGTCGTTATTTGGCTTCCGGATTCATTAACGACGAGTAACGCTTCGCGAAGGATTACGAAGGCTACCGAAAATAAATCTGATGTGTCACACAATACAATTTCCCTTTCTCTCTCTTTCTCTCCGATCCCTCTCCCTTTACCCCTACCCCTCTCGTAAGCTTACCTTGATTGAAATCCACCTGACCGAAGGACGCACTCCTGAGCGGAGCACCGGCTCTTTGAAGAGTCAACAATGGTCCCCGGGACTCCAACCTGCTGACCGCGTCCCTGGCCTCGGCCTCATTGTTGTTGTTGTTATTGTTGTTGCCAGCATTAGCAGCGTTAGATACGTTCAAGGTGTCGCACAGATCGTCCACGCTCGTAGCACTATCTACCACTGAATCACTGTATTGTCTCAAGTGTTGTTGTTTTGTTGTCGGCGCGTCCTCGACCGTTGATACACCAACGTTGAGATTCGCGTCATTTTTAACGTCACCAACGTCACCACTATTCCTCTCCGTCACCTTGCCCGACTTCGAGGACTTTTTCGAAGTGTCATGAGCGAGCTGTTTGTTTCGACAGCTCTCGTTACCGGTTACCATCGAGTCTGTACCAGTGAGACGTTCCTCGCCAACGCTTTCGCTTCTAACAATACTTCTTGGATGCTGTTGTTGATGATATTGTTGTTGTTGTTGTTGTTGTTGTTGTTGTTGTTGTTGTTGTTGTTGATTCTGAAGGTTTGCCTCATGATTTCTATAGATCCCACGATTATCATATCGACCGCAACCTTGAATCGACTTTAAATGTTCCAATGTAACGAAAAAAACAAAGAAGAAATACATCAGACATTTTACAGCGATCATATTGGAATTACGTTCGTTGATAAGATGTTTTTTTTTTACCTGTTGATGAGATTGGAAAGATGGCTGACATCCTCCCGGTGGCGGCGAGGAGGCTTGAGTACGAGAAGGTCGTCTAGGAGGTGGAACGGGTGCCGGCCCCTTAAGTTTTTCCGTCAGCTCGCGAAGACGCTCGGCCTTTTCGCTGCGGGGGGCGGAAGAGGATTTTTTCCCGCTTCCTCCTCCACCCCCGCTCCAGCGGAACCTGTGCAATCGGTCCACCGCTATCACCGCTGGTTCCTATATAACGAGATAAATAAAAATAAAGAGAAGAAAACGTATTAACGAGAATTGCCACGGGATTTGACGAGAGCGCGAACACAGAGTTCAACAACTACGTTAAAACGAGAAACGGTAACGGCATAGATTCTTCTGTTAGTGCGACTACTTTAGAAAGAACTCGTCTAACCACCGACGAGTTACATCTGGATCGTTTCGAAAGAACGACCAATATAAGGAGAAGAAAATGATGATGATGATGATGATGATGATGATGAAGAAGAAGAAGAAGAAGAAGAAGAGAGGAGAGTTATAGTTTCCCTCTCGCCAGGAAAATCGTGCCGTGAAGAAAACGGACTCTGCCAGAATCTACGTTCGATCCATTGCTTCTTCCCACCATTTTGTCTCTCTCTCTCTCTCTCTCTCTCTCTCTCTCTCTCTCTCTCTCTCTCTCTCTCATCGTACACATTTTTGCTTGACTAATTTGAAAAATCTTCCATCTCGGTCGGGCCAATAATCCTTCGCTAGATTAATTTAAACGTATCCTCTCTCCCTCTCCCTCTCTCTCCCTCCCTCCCTCTCTCTCTCTCTCTCTCTCTCTCTCTCTCTCTCTCTCTCTCTCTCTCTCTCTCTCTCTCTCCATCAAATCCTGCACTCGCGCGGCCCGTGGGCAAATACAACGCAGCCTCGTGCGCCCGCTGCGAAGAGAAAAGACGGACGCCGACGAAAATAGAATATCGTTCTTCGACTAGGCATCTACCTACCAGCTCGTAAGCGTTTTCACTAAACCCTAGGGCTTTGGACACTTTACTAATATTCCCTTTTAAATTTGGAAGGTTTGAGCGAATCGATCGTTAAGACAGATAGATAGAGATGAGTGAGAGAGAGAGAAAGAGAGAGAGAGAGAGAGAGAGAGAGAAAGAAGAGAGAGAGAGAGAGAGAGAGAGAGAGAGTGAGAGAGAGTAAGAACGTACGCAAAAAAAAAAAAAAAGAAGCGAGAAGTTGTGAGAAACGCGATACGAGCGCGGTAGCGATCTCTTAATCGTGCGTATCGTCGACCAAGAGAGCGAGAGATAAATATACCTGTCAAGGTTACGCGAGGAATCGTACTCGACGATCCTCGACACCGTTCTAACGAAACCTACCTCGAGGCTTCTGAAGCGATATTTTCCTGCCCGGAAGCACTCCACTTTTGTTTGTCTCGTTGACACCACCCGTTATCACAAGGCCGGTCGTTTCTTATCGTGAAAATCGAGCTTGAATATTTTTTTCGACTTTTTCGTCGCGTTACGCGAAGTGGGGTGGGGAGGGGGAGGGTGAGGGAGGGAGGGAGGGAGGGAGGGAGGGTAGGGAAGGAGGGTAAGGTGGGGAGGGAGTAATTGGTAAGGGTAAGGACGCGGAATACGTGGGGACACGAGTTGTACCTGGAGCTTGAGGGTCTGATGCTTGGTCCACTGCGCGAGCTGACGCGGCACGGACACTGAATGTTGCGTTTGGAGGCACGGCGAAGAGGAGGAGTCGAACGACGGGTGCAACGACGAAGACGTCGAGGAGGAAGAAGAAGAAGAAGAAGAAGAAGAAGAAGTAGTAGAGACGGAAGATACCGGCTGCGACAGCGATGGGATCGCGGATGATTGTGGCTGGTGGTGTTGATTGTGGTGCTGCTGCTGCTGCTGCTGCTGCTGGTGCTGCTGTTGGTGCTGGTGGTGCTGGTGCTGCTGTTGGCGGTGGTGCTGCTCGTTCCCCACCGTGGTGCTTTGCAGCATCCCGCGGTTATTATTAGAGTTTGGCGTTGGCCGAGCAGCCGCCAGCTTCGCGTCCACCGGCTGTTCCACGCCAACAGTAGTGGCACGACTCTTTGAAAACGTGGGAGGAAGAGACGAAGACGACGAAGACGATGGTTGTGCTTGTGTCGCCGTTAATACTAACGTTCCTGGTAAAGGTGGTAGAGGAGGTGGTGGAGGAGGTGGCAATACTCCGCCAACGTCTCTTTCTCCTCCATTTCCACCTCCACCTCCGACTCCTCCAATGCTGCCAACCGTCGATGCCACCGCTGCCGATGAAGACGACGACGATGGTGGCAACGACGTCGCCGTCGCCGTCGCCGTCCCCGTAGCCGTAGTCGTAGTCGTAGCCGTAGTCGTCGTCGTCGTCGTTGGGATCCTCGGCAGGGGCAACCGAGAACGTGGCCCGATGCAACAACACTCGACTATACTCGACGCCAGATCGATCGACGACTTTTCCGCCAACTTCTCCGTCAGCCGTTCTCTCGACTCGCTTTCTCGGGAATTTCTCTTCCGTCTTCTCTCCGCTGATTCCTCCCTCGAGCTCGCGGGTGGTAGACTTTCCTAAAACCCAAAATAACGTACGATCCTCTCTTATATTTTGTACTTTTTTCTTTTCTTTTTTTTTACTCTTCCTCTTCTTTATTTTCTCTTTTTTTCCTTCCTTCCTTCCTTCCTTTCTTTTTTTCTCTCTCTCTATTCCCGAAGGAATCGTATCCTTCATCGATATCGTATTATACGGTATCATAGAAAAAAATATTATTCGCGGTAAAAGAATAAGATATATACTGTTAAACAATGGCGTCGTAACGACGCCAGTAAGTCGACGCCATTTCTTCCCACGAATGTGTCCGTGATATACTACTCCGAAACGGATCCTCTCTTACGTTGGTGTTCTATGCGCTCAGCGTTCTTCGGTATCTCTCGCGGTTTGTTAGAAAAAGCCACGCTTGCTATTCGTTTTTCTATAATTAAAGTTATAAAGAATAAAGGAGAAGCAACGAAAAAAGAAAGAAAAAAAAAAGAAAAAAAAGAAACGAACGAGCACGATAAAACGATTTATGAGCTATAAATTTTTCGCAATGACGAGTCTCTCTCTCTCTCTCTCTCTATTTTTTTTTTTTTAAATAAATCGATGAAGTTCTTTTAATCGTTGGCGAATGACAAAAACGACGACAACTTGGCAGTCGATCTTCCACGAACGAAGAATTCCAACGAAAATTGTCAGCTAGCTCTTCCGACGTGCTCGGCTATGCCGTCTCATGCCCGGTGATTTGTCAGGATCGAAGGACTTGGCAGAGAAACTTGTCGCGTGCACGCGTCGAGAGATTCGCGTCGACGGTATACCTATGACGTCAAGTGGATATTATTCCGGATGAACGTGGATAGGAAACGGTGCAAGTAGAATGACAGAAAGAGGAGAAGAAGAGAGAGAAAGAGAGAGAGAGAGAGAGAGAGAAATAGAGAGAGAGAGAGAGAGAGAGAGAGGAGAGGCGGTTCAAGATCGAGTCACTGACTGGTCGGATTCTATTTACGCGATCGATTCTAAGTTTAGGATCTTTGGCGTGTTCGTTTTCTTCTTTGCCGAACGAATCCTTTGCCGTGGTCACTTAACGAAGGTCATTGCGACCGAGCGGAAGGTTATTACGATGATTCGGACAGAGGTAACGGAAAGAGGAGAGTATAAAGGAAAGAAAAAAAAAAAAAAAAAAAAAAAAAACAGAAATAAAAAATAAAAATAAAATATATAAATAACAAGGAGAAAATGAAAAAGAGCGAATCGTTTTCCGATCGCGGAGGATATCTCTAAACTTTGTTTTTATCGAACAAACCTTATACCTAATGCCTTATGTAATAATTCGTGAGTAGCACTTTGAAACATATAATCGATATCACGGGGATACACAAACGATGATACATATTTTACGACTGCAACAAAGTCGAGTAAAGTTTCGAGACTATTTTTGTTTATTTTAGAGAAACCTTATCTCCCATGTTTTTTCCTTTCTCTTTTTTTCTTTCTCTTTTTTTTTGAATGATAACATCGTAACTTAACGATAGCATCGATATATATATATATATATATATATATATATATATATATATATATATTTATTTATTTATATTCGTAGAAAGTATTCTCTTCATTCGAATATAAAAACGAGTTACGATTACAACTTTTACGATTGAATCGTATTTACATATCAATAATATCACAACGATCTTAGTCGGATTTTTTAAATATTTTCTATTTGTGTGTAATTAACGATCATTATATGTTTTATGTATATATATGTATATATATATATATATATATACCTGTGAGAGTCTCAGACCATATCTGGTGCCACCCAGTACGACGTATCCACCAGCGACGCCTCCTCCGGTCACAGCTCTCGCAGCTCCTCCCAACCATCCTCCGAAGCCACCGGCTCCTGTCTTCTCGTTCCCGCCACCCCCGTCTCCGCCGACGCGGGGCATTCTTCATCCTTCCCTCACCCTAAAACATATTCGACGTGGCGTTGATATAATAGATCAACGATCTAAATGACGGACTAACGACACTAAAATTCCACGATTTCATATTATCAAATTTATTTGCGTTTCGAGAAAGAAACTTTTTCAAATGTTCTATAATACTTCCTTAATGATACTCGCGCGTCAAAACGTGGCAAGAATAAATAAATCAAAAATCGAGCTACTTAGAAGAAGGGGGGAATGCGCGAACGTTCGCAATAATTCACGCAGCTGCTCGCACGCAAGTACGCGTTCGTGATTATGCGTGCTCGGCCTTCTTCGTGACTACTTGATCGTTTTACAACGATATACGCGACCATAGTTCACGACTTCTTTAACAAATTTTTTATATCCTCGAAAGAATCTTTTATTTTTTCTCTTCGTTTCTTTCCTTCTTTCGTTTTTGTTTTTTTTTCTTCTCTTTTCTTTTCTTTTCTTTCTTTCCTTATTATAAACTCATGTTACGTACGAACGATTAATCGATACGAGGATTATATTTCCCTCGTCGCATCATTTTAATATTTCAACATGTTTTTTTTAATATATATATATATATATATATATATATATATATATATATATTATTAATAGTTCGCGAATAGATCTTTGGATCATGTCGTAACTAATCGTCTAATAACGTTGAATATTTAACAGGAAATAGATCATTCTCTTCGAAGGAATTCGAATATTTTCGTGTCTCGTTTTTTCTTTTTCTTTTTTTTTTTTTACTTTTTCTTCATATCTTCTTTTCTTTTTCGAAAATAAACTAACTTTCGTAAACATATTTAATGTATAAGTTATCGGATTCTCTTACCGTCTTCTATCTATTCAAAGAGACCCCGGGATTACGTTCTCGAGATCGTGCAGTCATAAGAACAGTAAAAGAAAGAGAGAAGAAAAAAAAAAAATCAAATATCAGAAGCAGAGGCAGAGGAAGACGCGTTCCAAATGTGTTCGCAAGAAACACGCAATGCCGTATCTCGATAATGATATGTATCGTTATTCCGGAAGTGCGTGTTATCGCGTTAAAAATAACATGTACTTAAGTATGTACGTGGTAACGCACGCGACTTAATGGATATAACTCATAATCGAAATCGAATTAATGAAATCGACGAACGATAACGACCGCGCATATATACGATAAGAATCGCACCTACCGTGTCTGTTTCTTGGCTTACGTGTGTATACGTGAAATTATTTAATAATATTTGATCACTATGGCTTGCGTAAAACTTTTACGTCATTATTTTCAAAGGAATGTAAAAAGGAGGAGGAGGAGAAAAATAATTCGATAATATCGAACAAACGAAATTACGATAGAATCGTCCGCGAGTCCAAATAATTTTCCAAAATCGATTTCTTCTCGGGGACAGGAGACATCGTTTTCAAAGTCCCAAGTTCAATCGGCCGAAAAACGAATCGAAGCATTGTCAGGATCGTATCAGAAATAAAGAAATAGAGAAAATTTGATCGTAGGTGATATGTCGTTTCGAAGGTATGATCGTTCGTTCCCTCCTTTTTTCTACCCCCCCCCCCCCCCCTCTCTCTCTCTCTCTCATTCGTATTTTCATTCGAAGTAAAGAGAAAAAATACAAAAAATAAGATCTGCGAATTACATGGAGTCACTCAAGAATCTCTCCACTCGTCGGCATCACATCGGCACGAGCCACATTAAGAGAGATCGAAATTAATTCAATTCGGAACATACGCGACACGACGAGCGTAACCATTGGAATGTCGTGCGTCTTGTTCGACAAAAAAGGAATGCACTTTTTTTTTTTTACTTGGATCCAAAGACAGGTACACACTCCTCACATACGTTTACAATGTTTTACATAACTTTTGCGAGACGTGGGTACATATTTGCACTGTAAGGAATTCACTCGATTTTTTTTTGCGATAATAAAGAAGTGAGTGGGAGGGAGAGAGAGAGAGAGAGAGAGAGAGAGAGAGAGAGAGAGAGAGAGAGAGAGAGAGAGAGATGAAGACGGGAAAGAAAAATAAAAAAAATAAAAAATAATGAGAATAAGCTGGTTTTACGCGTTAATTGAGAACGAACGGGTCGCATGAACATTGTTATGACTACTTCTCGGCAAAACTTGGAGATAAAGAAACGACGAGAGGTACTTTTTCAACGCGATCGTGACAAACACCGCAAGTACTTACATTCCATTAGGCCTCGTTCGTACGGGAGGTAATTCGCGGTGCAAATAACCGATAAAACATTCGCGATACTTTGTCATCGCAACGAGGAGCAAACGAGTGTATGTGTATGTACACGACGAGGGTGCAACCCGCCGGAGAGGTTTATTTGCTAAACGATAAACTACATTGTCGTCCGAGGTGCTGGCAAAGAAAAGGAGGAGGAAGAGAAGAAGAACATTCTCTTCTCTCGAAATTCCTTAAAAGATCCATAAACTGTTGAATTAAAATAACGATATATTTATATATTAACGAGTGTAAGCGCGCGCGCGCGCACGTATGTGTAAGTATATATGTAACGGAATATAATCGTATTCAAAATAATCCAGATCAAGTTTATTTTCTCGACTAATTCTATGCTTGATACTTCCTTTATCATTGAGTAATGTTGGCGATCTGGGAGATACGCTAAAGATAAAGAAAACAGTAGGAAGATATACTAAGCATTTTGACGACGACAAAGACGAAGACGAACTATTATACTCTTAGCGATTAATCAAGCGTAAACAAAGAATTCATGACTCTTTAATTCTTCGGTTAACTCTTCTGTATGCAAACATATGTGAACATGTATAAATAGTTTACACATACAAGAGTATACATACATACATACATATATATATATATATATAGAGATTTTCGATAAATATCAAATAAATACAACGAGGAAATAGAAGTAAATAATAACAAGATCGAAAGACAATAAACAAAAGCGATTTTCTTACCGATAAATGGCGACGAGCCGGTAGGAATAGATCCACACGTATCAATGGATCCTTTAGATCCTTCTTCCTTTCACGTTTCCTTCCTCGCGAGAGGAAGACTTTTACGACGCGAACTCTCTCTCTCTCTCTCTCTCTCTCTCTCTTTCTTTCTCCCTCTCTCTCTCTCTCTCTCTCTCTCTCTCTCTCTCTCTCTCTCTCTCTCTTTCTTCCTCTTTCTTCAAGGACGCGACGTTCTCGATAATCGCCGAGAAATATTTAGGGACACTTTCGAAATGAGTAGATAAAGAAAAGAAAGAGAAAGAGATATAAAGAAAGGAAACCTCAAGCTACGAGCTGATTCCCTCAACGGTGGAGAGCAAGATGCCACCTTGGTGAAAGCCTCCACGAAGAAGAGGCTCCCTTGGCGCGTCGAGTGCCGCTCCCGCTAAGCGGAAGATTATCTAAATAGAGTCCGTGCCACACGAAAGAGAGAGAGAGAGAGAGAGAGAGAGAAAGAAAGAAAGAAAGAGAGAGATAGAGAGAGAAAGAGAGATAGAGAAAGAAAAAGAGAAAGAGAGAGAAAGAGAGAGAGAGAGAGAGAAGAGGAGGAACGAGCAACGAGCTGGGTATTTATACGTCGTATCTTTCGAGAGCCAAAGGCCGAGAGAGCAAGCAACACAGAATCATCCCTCTGATCTTCGCCAGCTTCTCCAACGAAACCGTGGAAGTTAATCGTAATAGAAAATTGCAGTACAATCTAATGTTCTGATTCTAAAGATTCAAGTATATATATATATATATATATATATATATATATATATATATATATATATATATTTCTTTCGTCGTAGTTTCATCCAGACAAGTTAACTTACACGACTCTCGAAATACTACTTTATCGTAACGTTTCGAAACGGAAAATCCATTCGTAGACAATGTAGTATCTTATGTATATACGTTCCTCTCCGTGTGAGGAGTACGTTGACCCCGAAACAGTCGGAACTTCTTTCGAATAACGTTCGAAGTATCCGTAAAAGGCGACGTCGAACGTTTCCGGTAATACCAACTACTTATACTTCCAAGTCTATATAGATTCTAAATGGAACAAGATTAATACGATTTCACGTTGATCCATTTCCCTTTTTTCTTATTTTCTTTCTTTCCTCTTTTTTTCCTATTTCTTTTTCTTTTTCTGTCTTTTTCGTTCGTCTCATTTTTTGTCTTTCTCTTGTTTTCTCTTTCGTTTCAATTTTATCATTTTTTTTTTTTTTTTTTTTTAATCTCTCGTTCGTGCGCCCCTCGAAAGGGAAATAAAAAAAAGTATAAAGGAAAAAGAAAAGTATTGCTCAAACTTTACTCGTTAAACGATCCGATCTGTACGATAAAACTGTAACTGCATATGGGAGTATTAGAAATAATTATATTCTCCGGTATTTTATGCTCGATTTACGATATTTAAGAGATAATTTAACGGTCGACGATAACGAACCGATACACTTTCGTGTAGAATTAAGAGGAAAAGAAATAACAAAAATGTGCTCGAGGCCGTATCGATAAGCTCGCGAGATATCGTTGGCCGTCTAAATTCGTTCAACGAACGTTCGGAAAGTTTCTTCGAAGGTTGATCGCGTTGAGCAACCGAGCGGTACGCCTCTAATTAAGAGCGCAACGATCGCTTTACGCGATTACGGTGGTAGCTCGATCCGTTAGAGAGCCGGACCGATAAAGAAGTTCGGATTTAGACATTTTTACGCGTCTCGTGTAGTCAGCTGTCCCGCTATACGTGTCTCTGTCTCTTGTCCTCTCTCTCTCTCTCTCTCTCTCTCTCTCTCTCTCTCTCTCTCTCTCTCTCTCTCTCTCTCTCTCTCTAATAAGAGATATTTTTTCTTTTCCTCTTCAAATTCGTTCGCTTTCCACGCAAAAATGTGGACTTTATCGGATTTGTGTATTCAAGTGTGAGGAATAAAATAAAAAAAATGTTCGTAAACTAAAACGTTTCAGTGAAATACGCTTAAACATTATGGAATGGAATATTTGTTTGAAAATATAATAAGTGATTTGGTGAGAAACACACACACACACACACAAAGAAAAAGGAAAATAAACAAGATAGATGGACGGATGGATAGATAGATAGATGTTGATTACGTTCATTCAATTTGTTGACAATACAAATATACGACTAAACGTTGTATAAGAAATAAGAAGAAAAGTGATAGGAACAATTAGATAAATAGACAAAGGAGAGAGAGAGAGAGAGAGAGAGAGAGAGAGAAATATAGGACCATAAACGGCTTCTATATAGATTCTTATTGTCATTTCGCACAAAGTACGTAACAAGACGAGGGACGTTTTCGAATTTAGCTGCGTTCTAATGGAATTTATTGAACGGACCATGACAAGTAGGCAACGTTCATTGCGTTACATAAAACGATAACGCGCCGCGTAGCCTCTCGTAATTGTTTGCTTCGTTCGAGGTTGACATTTTCCAGTCCCACCAACGAAGTTGAACTTTGTGGAACGCTCGGCAGCCACTTTGTATCTATAACGACCTAGTTTTAACAAGAGGTAATAGCAAAGTTCGCAGAGTCTTCGTTAACGGACTGATATATATATATAAATGTGTATGTGTATGTGTATGTATGTATGTATATATATATATATATATATATATATATATATATATATATATATATATATATATACACACACACACACACACGATTTTATGTATCTTAACTGGTAATGGTTCGATTCCTTCGACTCCGGTAAGTTTTGATTCATCGAGGATACTGTTTCACTCGGAAGTGAGAGCAGGTTGTTGCGTCGAGAAGAAAATAGAAGAAAATAGACGAATAAGAAATAATAGGAGAAGAAATCGCGGTTCTAACACGGCCCACGTTGGATAGAACTTCTTTTCTGCCTTTGGCTTGAGCCTTTACCATCACAATACCTTTCGTCTATCCTTTTCTCTCTCTCTCTCTCTCTCTCTCTCTCTCACTCACTCTTTTTCTCTTTATCTCTCTCTCTCTCTCTCTCTCTCTCTTGGAGAGTACGCGCGCGCATCCAGCTTCCGGGATCGTCGGAATCACGGACAAATTTCGCCTTTCTCCGATCGCCAACAACTAACAACGATAGAGATAACAAAAAAAGGGATAGCTATAACAAACATAACATTAAACCTAACAATCGATGGGGTTCGTCCTCTCTTTAAGGGAAAAAAAGAAAAAGAAAAAAAGATGAACTTTTTCCATTGCCGTAAACGTTATAACGATAAAGACTTAAATGACCAAAGTTACACTTACTTTTTTCGCGACAAATTTCCGCGGGATTCGTCCGAGGAACGAGGCTCACTCCCACGACGTTAATTTCCATGCGTATTCCGTTTCCTTTTTTCTTTTTTTCTTTCTTTCTCTCTTTCTTTCCTTCCTACCTTTCTCGCTTTCGCCTTTCTTCTTATTTTTTTATTTTTTCCTTCCTTTATTATTTTCTTTCGGTACGATTTTCTTCTTCCAACATTCGTTTCTTCATCTTTCCACCCTTTTTCCTCTTTTGTATTATATTATTTTCTTCTTACGATCGATTCTAACGATGATCCATATCAAAGATACGCAAACGTATTTAAACAGTTTGACGACCCGATATCGATATGATAAATAATAGATCGACCGATCGATTTCTCTAAGATAAGTCTTAGAACGACGAAACGAAACCTCCTTTTCTTTCTATCTCCTCACTCTCTCTCTCTCTCTCTCTCTCTCTCTCTCTATTTCTCTTTTTCTTAGTATCTTCGTTTCGACGTCCTCGTTACGACCGATCCGTAATGCGATCTCTCGAATCGTTAGATCCAAAACGATTCGTTTAAAACGATCCAAAAAAGAACACCATGCGATTAATCGCAATTACGATTATTTTCTTCGTTAACGTACAAAAAAAAAAAGAGAAAAAGAAAAAAGTAACTTTCTTCACACGACTACGATTTACTGCGTAACGGATTCACTTGAAATTTCACGCAATTACCGATGTTAATCCACCTCGCTGTTAATTTTTTGTACGCTGTTGTGGTTTTTGTTGTTTTTTTTTTTTTATTATTTTTATATTTTTTTTTTTTCACGTTACGGTATCGTTCACAGAGAAAAAGAGTATCCTCTTGCAGACTGATTTTTTTCGAAGTAGAATACACCCACGAGAAGGCAGAACTCGGGGAGGTCTTTGAAACGAACTTAAGTCGGCGTCTCGATCCTTTTATCGACCTTGAACCACTCGATCCCCCTTACCCTCGATCGATCATGATGCTGTTCCAAAACTCACCGTCTCACTCTTTCTTTCTGTTTCTCTTTCTTTCTTTCTGTTTTTCTCCCTCCCTCTCTCTCTCTCTCTCTCTCTCTCTCTCTCTCTCTTTCTCTTTTTCTCGGTATCTTATTCCGTTCGTAGGGAGAACGAAAGGACGTCGTCCTTTCCTCGAGAGATTCTCTTGGCTTCTCTCGAACGACTATCTCGACCGGCTACGAAGTGTAGGAGGAGGAGATGGCGGTGGAGGTGGGGAGGAGGAGGAGGAGGAGGAGGAGAAGAAGGAGGAGGAAGAGGAGAAAGAGGAGAAAAAGGAGGAGGAGGAGGAGGAGGAGGAGGAGGAGAAGCGTGCTGTTTTAGCGGAGAAAGAGATAAAAAGATTCGAGTAGGTGCGCGGTCTCTTGGCACAGGAACGACTCGATGATGAGGAAAAGAAGAAAACGAAGAAACAGGAAGAGGAGGAGGAGGAGGAAGAGGAGGAGTAGGAGGAAGAAGAGAAAGAGGGAGGTGAGGAAATAAGAGGATAAAGACGAAGTGGATGAAATGTTGGAGGGAACGATAACGGGGAAGACGCGAGAACGTACGCGAAACGGCGGCGGTTTTCGTATCGGTCGCGCGACTAAAGGAGAACGAGTAGTTTTTCGTGAGTTTTGCTCCAGCTGGGCACGAGACGAGTCTGGTTCCGTTGTTACTGCTGGTGCTGCCTGTGTTGCTGGTACTCGTGCTGGTGGTGTCCGGATTGGACGCGAGAGACCATGGCGCGCGTCTATGCAACCGAACCGAGCCGAGACGTCGAAAGAGAGAGTCGTAGTCGCGGCGGAGCCGTGTCGTGTCGTATCGTATCGTATCGTATCGTGTCGTGTCGATGCGAGACGAGAGACGCGGACGTACCGGCGCTGAAGAAAACTTCAACCGTCTCTCCGAAAAGAGAAAGAAAGATAGAGAGAGAAAGAGAGAGAGAGAGAGAGAGAGAGACAGACCGCGCTGGAGACCCAAAGGGATGGGTCCCCGCATAGTATACTTGGAGGGGGATCTCTTACTATATACCATCTTTCGGATAACTCTACCAAGGCATTCATTGATCTTACTCACGATAGATCTTTCCTTATGATCCTTCTTAACGAATTATTTCCTTAACTATATTATTATCATTGTTTGTAAATATTTTCTTCATTAATACGACACCCATTTAGTTAATTTTATTGAAATTCAATACGCGTTATCTATTATAGTTTAGCGTACGTTTCTTATTTAATATTTCTACGAACCGATCGTATACCTAACCTGATAACCATTCAACGACAACGACATTAATTTCATCGTCTTCCGTTCGTGGCGCTAGCAGCGTTCATTTGATACATCTCTCTCTCTCTCTCTCTCTCTCTCTTTCTTTCTTTCTCTCATTTTCTTTGTCTCTCGCTCTCTCTCTCTCTCTCTCTCTCTTTTTCACTGTTTCTCTCTCTGTCTCTCTTGTACGTAACGTGCGTTAGAGTAGGATATACGTATACTCAGAATGTATCGTGATAGAAGAGAGTGGGATCACGATATACGTGGCCTTGAATAGCGGTTCCACGTTCTCGTGGCGCCAAGTGCATCTCGAATTTGAATAGTTCATACTTAATGCGAAATTTATTTACTATGCTTAAAAGACGATATGATATAATTTTGATATTAACATTGACGTTAAACTCATTTAAGATAATCATTTCCTTTTCTTTTTTTATTATACGATTTTATCGTTGACATGTAAAAATGTTGTTCTTGGATCGTTATAATATATTCAAGGATGAATCTTACCTATCCACTTTCAAAAGGTTTCTTTTCCTTTGCGGTACCAAAATGGCGGCTGCTCGCTGCGGAAACCGCAGGCGCGTAATTCGAAACTATTGAACTACATTTTCTACAGGTTAATCACCGAACATGAAGCTTCAAGCGGTTTGTATGCACATACATATATGAGATCTTTGTTGCTGTACAACGAACGAATACGTTTAAATATTATACATCGAGCTTTATGCATGATTTTTTGCACGAGTATTCTTCGAATAACAACGAAGATATAAACTAAAATATTAAAAGGACTGTACGTACCAAAAGTCGAGGATTCGCGAGACAATCTTAATCGAACGACGTCATGACCATCTTACCTTATGGAGGGGAGTAGTTCGTACGATGACACGACGCCATTAGTAGTACTCTCGTTGACGCGTGCATTACGTTCGATATCATATCTCGAATTATTTTCTCGTGTGAGAAATCGTTCGATTATTATTTGCGATATTCTTCTAAGGAGATGCGAATAAATCAGATCGCACCTTCGCGTTTCTATCGACGATTCTAAGTGATCAGAGAAAATTTATTTTCAATTAAAGAAGAGAGGTTATCCGTGTAACACGCGCTCCCTACGTTGTAAGTATTGATGATTTTCTATATTAAAAAATGTATATTATAGATGCGCGCGAATATTTCGATTTAAACTTACGATCTTCTGTCGTAATATTCAATTTTGTAATGTTTACAGTAACTTTAGTTATCGTTTAACAGTTGGTAACTCTGATACGACGACGCCCAACTTTTATGTACAAGTGGGTGGATCGTTGCTTACGTTTAGGTTAGGAAGTTAAATCATTATTGTTTTCGTTGATCAACACGAGAATGATAGATTGGATATTATATACTTGAGAGTCTTTGTTTCAGCATCAAAATGACGGTTCTACAATCCTGCTGGTCTCCGTGCATTTGGACGAATAATGTTAAAACAGGATCCAAAGTTATCGCATTTTACACAATGGTATATATGACATATGAATTCTAATCAATCAGTGATTCATTTCCCTTACAATGATAGACAATGTTAATATTTTGTAGGCACTGAGCATCATATTTATTACTTTAATATGCTATCAAATGAACGGTGGAGATTCTACGCAGTTGTACAATCCTCTTTTTGAAGCAGATATCAGAGGATGTAAGTTTAAGAAATACGTATAATGTATCGATCATAAGGAAGTTTTGACAAAAAGATTGTTATTATTTTCAGCGATGCAAGTTATAGGAAGTTGTCTGATTGTTTACTTTCTACTTCTTATCATTGCTGCTGCTTTAATGATATACGGAATACGTGAGGGTGTAAGAGGATGGCTACTACCTTGGTTAATACTGTGGTTTATCATTATCGCTTTCCTCTTAATATTTGGATTATGGCTATTAGGAGGATATTATATTTATGTAAGTGTAAAAATAATTAATTTCGATAAGACATATTAATTTTATGATTACTTTTCTTTGTAGTTGGATTCTGTATTTGCCACATTATGTATATGGCTTTGGATGTCATATAACGTAAGTAATCCAGATCATTGTATAAAATTTATTAAATATATTTTTCTTTTTGTATATTTACATCTGTATGTTTTATCAAATTTAGATCTACTGTTGGTTAGTCGTCTACTCCATGTATAAAGTATTTGAAGAGTTACAGTCGCCTAATATTGAACTACTTTGGCCATAAGAGGTATATTGCAATAATTTATTAGTAAAAAAGTGCCTTTGACTACATACTCAACACCAAAGTAAGCTGAAATGCTCTACACCTACGTTGTGTTCTTTTTTACTTCGTTTGTGTCTAGTTTTAGGTGTTGTCTCTTGATCCATTTCATAAGCCTTGCCCATGTGCAAGAACGATTAATGAATCTTCAATAATAATATTATGTTGTCTATCGAATATTATAGATCTGAAAGTAAGTCTTTAAGAATATTAGATTAAGATGACAATTTAAAAAATGACAGAAGTCTGAGAAGTCCACATTCCATATACTTAATACAAGTAGTGCGATTCGTAAGAGAAATATAAAGGCACAATATAGTGACTGATAGAATAAATCTTGATGATATAAAGTTTTTACATAGCTGTTGAAAAAGACTTCTGTACAAGTATTCAAAGAATACGCACTTTTGCGTGCACCTATGAGGTTCTTATATTTTTTATATGAGCTTTGAAATACCAACGTTACTAACATTAGTACAAGTAGAATATTTACCTATTTATATGACAATTATTTACTTATTTTCGTAATTTTATAATTCTACTATACATATTTCTATGTAACATATGTTGTATATACATGTCGCTTTTTCTCATTATTTTCAAATAAAATCTTTTATTATATTAATAATGCTTGAACAATATTAATATAGATTTATAACGATTAATACGTAGTAATCTATATTACCGTATTTATAATCTACACGGTGAAATAAAATAAACAAAAAAAAAATGAATCATAATCAAATATAAAAACAAATATATAAAAATCATGATGCACAGTTCGATACGCAAATAATATCGAATATCGATATAATTGTTATCTTTATCGAGATATACGCATAGTACATTTATCTCCACGAGGTGTCCCTGCTGTAGCAAAACTGACCGTTATTAACCGTTGGTGACCGTTCCAACGGTTTTCCAACGAACGTAAGACGAATCGTACTTTATTCGCGGAGCTGAAAGCGTTAAGTAGCGTAAAAGAAAATGTTTAATTATATAAATATATATATATATATATATATATATACGTAGAACTCGTATAAAGCTCGACGTTGAAACATGAAGATGTTTATATACTTTGAGAAGATATATTATGTACGTAAGTTTAGAAAAAACTGACTAGCATAATGATAAAGTATCGTTAGGTCATACCAACATGTAGGTTATAATTTTTCTGGAAATGTCGTTAAAGTCGATTAATTATGTCAAATAAGCTCGAAGCTTCTTCATTGAATGATAAATGAGCGAAAGAAGAAAAAAAAAAATTGTATTTTTTTTCTCTCCTTTTCGTGTTCGACATACTTTATGGCGAACGTTCATTCGGTTAAAACATCGCAAGGATTCCACGAAAAGAGTCATCGAAAGGAGAAACCCTCCTCTACCATACGCAGTCGTCGTAAAACGTTAATGGGTCGGCTACACGATTTTACGATGTTTCACGGAAGATGTAAAAAAGCATACGATAAATCCCGAAGAGTTCGCGGGACGAGAAATGTCTGACTTAAAACGATGAGAGTCATCATCTTTCGATACGTTCGCGTGAAATTTATTCGTGATTAATGGTAAAATACTTCTTTCAGTTGATCTTTTAGACTGTCGATCGTAGATATTAATGACTTTGTTTTTACAAAAATATACGCTTTCTCAGGTTAAAGGCAAATAACGGATTTTAGTTTTTCCAAAGAAGGAAGAGTCTTGGAGAACATCTGGCAGAGGTCGCGTCGGTAGAATATCTACTGCGATTATTTGAAAAAGATCATTGCATTCGTTTTCTATTAATCATTCGATTAACAGCGTACTTTTATTTTTAATTATCCTCCTTTATATCATTATTTTTACAAACTTTCTCAATAGTAAGCTGTAATTGGAATATCATCATAAAAGTTATCGATGAGATTATATACTGTATAATATAAACATACATACATAATAACATATATATAAATACATACATACAAATATTATGGTCATGGAAATTCGTGAATAATAAGAACGATGAATATTTTTAATTTAACAAATATCAACAAATTCGTACTATTTAACATAAATTTTCTTAACTTGCAGACGAAGCAGTAGTCTCTCTGTTCGTTTATAAAGAAGATACGTCCACTTCGTAAAAAAGGTTAGGTTATGTTACATTTCAACTATTCATATATACGTACATGCATACATACATACATACATACATACATACATACATACATACATACATACATACATACGTACGTACGTACGTACGTACGATGTATCATTCAATTGTCATCTTTTTAATAGCTTTTAATGATGCTTTTAATCGGTGCTTAAATATTATGTTAGCATATGTTACTTGTAAATGATATTTATCGAGTAAAAACGTATTAAGAATCGTTAGTATTGAACGAAGTTGCAATGGACGACCGATTTCAAAGATTTGTTCGTTATTAAATTTTCATTGATAGGACGAGTTTTGCAATGAGTTTGTTCACAGCATGTAGTACTTCCTGCAGTGCACGATATTTCCTTCATTTTCTACTTCTAGCTTCGTTCGAGCACATTTAAAATCGTAGGCGGTACAGAAGTGCTGATAAGAACGATACGCCGACGTAAAGAGACCGTAAATGGCCCGTAAAAGTATGAATGAAGCGTTCTTGGCTCGACGATAGCAAGCCATCACGCTTCTTTAACGTAGCTTTCTAGAAAGAGGTTGACTTTTATGGTAGAAATAAGAGGAGAAATTTGCCGGTTATTAACGTAATTGTTAAGATGTATGTACACTTACATATTTAGAAAAATTGTGAACTCTAAGATGATTTTCAAACTCTTTTCAAAAGACACATTGTTATTACCGTGCAAACAATTGTTTTCACAATTACCAATAATAACATATAAATATTATTTAATTAAAATTAAAATGAAATTACGTTAAGGTTACGTTAAAATTTTCAAATTCTTATTAAACGACGTATTATCGTCACTTTTGCAAACGAACTTCATTTTTTACAATTATCAATAATGTGTGTATGTGTGTGTGTGTGTGTGTGTGTTTATAAATACTATCAAAGATTAAAACGTAAAGTTAAATTCACGTACTTATTTATTTCGAAATAATATATCTAAAGGTTAACAATGATATTGACATTCGTTTTAGTTTGGCAATCATTGAATCCAATAGATAAACACGAAAGATTGTTTTTTTTTTTTTTTTTTTTTTTTTTCAAGAAACACACACACATAATACACGCGTACGTACGGAGAGGACTACGAAGTATATTTATTTGTCTCTTCTATCGAAAATCAACGATATCTCAGTACCACAGCGAGCGTTCGAAGGTTAACATCGTCTCAATTAAAGTTGTCGAATAGCTAATAGTAATACGATTTAAAGTAAAAGAAAATAATTGAAAATTCGTTGTACCGTACGTTAGATCTCTCTATCTCTCTCTTTTTCTCTCTCGGTATTCTCAGAAATCGGTCGTCATGTAAGAACATGATATGCGTTGCGATTTCACCACAAAACGATTTCCAAGGATCTCTTCTAGTGTAGTGTGCTGTTAACGAAAGGATACGGGAAGTAAGAGTTAATGTCGTTTCCACGAAAGAAATAAGTCTTGCCTGTAACGAGTCTCATCCGAGAATTTCCATTACAATCGTCGATCTTATAATCGTTTTTGCTTCTTGCTTCCATAACTCTGTAATTCGATGATCGTGTAATCACCGAACTATATACATTGCGTTTCTCTCTTGGGTGAGAGCGAGAGCGTTTACTACGTTTCGAGTACATTGGCAGGGAATAATCGTCTTGGAATACCGGTATTCGACTTGGCACGCGCGTTAAAATCGACATCGAGAGCTAGCTTTTATACGTTTGAGCATAATGTTCGAGTTCGATCGAAAATCAAGATAAAAAAAAGTCAGAGAGAAAGAAGGAGAAAGAGAATATTATTAACTCGTATTCTATACTAGTAACCATTAAACGATATCCATCCATATATATCCATACATATATATATATATATATATATATATATATATATATATATATACTTTGTCTTTTTCTTTTTTATTTCTTAACGATTCTCTTTCATTAATGCTTTTTCCCCTGATTATTCGCCTTTCGCCAGGAATAATCGTAAATCAAGAAACCAGCTTAACGAGCGTCAAGAACATACACGTAGTAATAATAATAATAGTTGTATAGTACTATCGATGAAAGTTTCAAACGCACGATCGATCGAGATTACGACTCGATTTAGTTGATGGAACTGTGATCATCTTCCTTTCTTCTCTCATATCATATATACATACATACATACATACATACATACATACATATACATATATATATACACACACACACACGTATACATACATAAATATATACATACCAAACATAAATACGTACATACACGTACCTATATACATATCTCTTCTTCTCTAGTTTGTCTTTTATTTTCGAGCACGAGTCCAAGCGTAGATCACGTTGTGAGAAAGAGAGAAAGAGAGAGAGAGAGAGAGAGAGAGACACCGGTAAAAATGATTCCTTCGACGTACCAGAGATTTACGGTATGTCACGCGAAAGGTCTTCGGTCAAATTGTTTCACATTGATTTTCAGGTCGAAGATGAGAGAAAAAAGAGAGAGAGAGAGAGAGAGAGAGAGAGAGAGAGAGAGAGAGAGAGAGATACAGATAGAGAGAGGCGTCCGTACCACTTCGTCTGCCCACACGCGACGTCTCTGAGAAGGCATTGTGGTTTCCAGGCACTTATTTATGTGCAGCTCGACGTTTCCGCCCCTTCCGCCTGTAGTTTAGGGCCGTTGACTTGAACGAAAACGTCCAAGGAAGGTATCCGCCATCATTGTCGTTGTCGTCGTCGTCGTCATCGTCGTCGTCGTCGTCGTCGTCGTCGTCGTCGTCGTCGTCGTCGTCGTCGTCGTCGTCGTCGTCGTCGTCGTCGTCGTCAACGTTTCCCGTTGTCACTTTGTCGCAACACCAACGACCTTTTCTCTCATCGTCTAGCGCGACAGGTGTAATTACACGGAGACAACTAACTCTCACTTCTATGTCCTCTAATGGAAATTCATTTTTCGTCCTTCGAAAAATACGTCTTCCGCGCAAATGAATCGGTAGAATGAAATAAATCGCGGTACAACGTTCTAAGGACCAATATCACGAAGAGAGAGAGAGAGAGAGAGAGTACTCTTTCGAGTTAATAACTGTAATTGCGTTTATATTTATATGACTGTCTAACTGTTAATGTAGGAAGAAAGAAGGGGCGAGGAGGGGGGAGGGGAGGGGAGGGGAGGATAGGATAGAAAGAGAATGTAAGACTTTGAAGGTATTTTCAAGAAAATTCTTATCTATAGCAGCTTACATACGATTACTTATCGATACGCATCAAAACGTATATCGGTAATTTACTTTAGATGTATGACGGTACTGTTATTAAAAGAAGACTTCAAAAAGAAAAAAAAAGAAAAAAAAATAAACGTGCGTATATCGAAACGAGCCATATATAAAAGACCAAGTCTATGATTTCTTTTTTCTTTTTATTTCCTTTTTCTTTCTTTGTAATTAATAAATTTACCGGGGGATTCATTTCGATTTGTGCGTAAATATATATATATATATATATATATATATATATATATATATATATATATCATTTAAAATACTCGACATGTGTTTTCGGTACAATTCAATATATGTTTACTCGTTCGATTATTTAAACTCGATAATTAAGCGTAAATCTCGAATGATTTATATAACTTCGTATCGAGATGTAACGGATTCCGCAGGATTTTTTTTGATATCGGATGAAAGAAAGGTAAAACAAAAATTGGGTGAAAAGAACTACGCCCGTTGACCCGAAACATATTCTCTCTCTCTCTCTCTCTCTCTCTCTCTCTCTCTCTCTCTCTCTCTTCACATAATATAAGAACGAAAGATTTTTGCTCTCGGCGGATACACACAACGCGTGTATGCAAAGCAAGCGACGACGGTCTCATAACGTATGTATCTCGCTTTCTATCGGAGCTCGCGAAACCATATTAGTGCATCCTGCATTGCGCAAACGGTGTACGGCCAGCTGCAATCCGACTCCATATTAGCCCTCGTCCACCACTACTTTCGCGGCTGTTTGGCTCGTTGATTGGGTTATAATCGACGAAAAATACGGAGCGGATGGCCCATTATGTGCCTCCCCGATCGTTTTTCGATTCGTTCGCCATTTCGTCGTCGTCATATTTGACGTCGGTGTTGTTCACTTACGGTCATTAAGTCTTCGATATAATGTATTAAGTTTTCTCCCATCCTTTTTTTGAGGAGAGTGGGGAGAGTGGGAAGGGATGGGTAGGGGAGGGGAGTGGATTTTTATTACATCATTATTATATCCTTTCTTTCTTCTATTCTTTCTTTCTCTTTTTTTTTCCCCCTCTATATCTTCGTCGATTGAAAGATTCAATGTCGTTCAACTGCCAACGAGCTCCAGGACACGAACGACTTCCACGAAACGATTATCCACCAGGAATACCCTTTGTGAACGACTAAGCGACTCGAAGACGATCGAGGATATCGTCCTCGATCAACAACCGTGCGAACGCCAGTGCGAGGGTTATTTGTAATTGTTAGAATCGCATTGTAACGAGAGCCTGAGTTATTGGACGTCGTTGGGCATATCGTATCCTTATTGAATCTCCTGTCACGTTACCGCGACGTATATATACTTTATATTGTACCGTTAGATATCACGTAGAGCCAATCCTCTCTCTCTCTCTCTCTCTCTTTTCTCTTTTTTCTCTCCTTTCTTTATTATTTTTATTTTTTTTTTTTTTTCCTATAAAGGGTAAAAGATCAGTGTGACCCTAATTTCGAATTTCCATATCAATATCGTTCCTTTTTCCAATCTAGTTTCCTCGTTTAATTGCTTCGTTAAAACAAGAGAGCAAGCTCGATTATAGATTTTTTCCTCTCTCTCTCTCTCTCTCTCTCTCTCTCGTTTTTTTTCCTTCCTTTTATTTTTTCTATTTTTTTTTCTTTACACTTCGTTCGTTTCGTTCGAAGAGTCAAACGATAGCCAAAGTATTATATCGATTTAGTCCTTTCTACCTGTAAATAGGTCGAAGTTATCCAATTTCGCAGTTACGAAAGAGCCATTGAGTTGCTTGCCGCTCGTTTAATTCCACGTGCAGCAGACAAGTACGTAATACGACGGATAACCAAAGACGAATACGATCGGCATGGTCGATATCGTGTCACGGTCAATGCAGCCGGTTATTTTTCTAATTATATTTTGTTATTATTGATTGCATAATGACTTTTTGGAAACAAAAAGAGAAAGAGAAAAATGGAAAGAAAGTAATTTGGGAATAAACGTCGTTGAGATAGAAAACGAATGAAAACAAATATATACTATATATATATATAGACGACGGCGACGTCTACGAAGACCAAAGGAAAAATTTCATTGGTGTGCGCGCGAGAGAGAGAGTGAGTGAGTGAATGAGAAAAAGAGAGAGAGAGAGAGAGAGAGAGAGAGAGAGAGAGAAGACAAACAACACTGTTACTGCGAGCTCACGATCCTGCAGTACAATAAATTTGTTCGAAGTATCGGCTGGTCTCGAGTGTGTCGCACCTTCGACTCGGCTCGCACGTCGTCGAATTAATTTCCACGCGTTTACGGAGTCGGCACGGAGAAGAAGAAGAAGAAGAAGAAGAAGAAGAATAAGAAGGCGATTCAAGCGTTCTCTCTCATTTGAAAGAGTAAGTGAAGAAAAAGATAGAGATAAATAGATAGATATATATATATATGTAGAGAGAGAGGGAGAGGGAGAGGAGGAGGGAATAAGAGAGAGAGAGAGAGAAGTTGAAGGTAAGAAGGGCTATAGGAGGGTAGAAATTAATTGGACGGGGCTTTAACTTTACGACTGTCACTATTATGCTGCCACAACGGCAACGACGACGACGACGACGACGACGACGATGGTAACGACGGTAACGATAGAAATGGCGAATAGGAGGAAAGAGGAAAGAAACGTTAAAGTAAGAAGAGTAGAAGAAGGTGGAGAAAAAGGAGGATAAGAAGGATAAGAAGGAGGAGGAGAAAGAAGAGAAGGAAGAAGAAGAAGAAGAAGAAGAAGAAGAAGAAGGTTTGCACGCGGCGTGCCGCTCTCTCCCTCTCTCTCCCTCTCTCTCTCTCTCTCTCTCTCTCTCTCTCTCTCGTACAAGATAGTTAACGATTAATACGATTGCTCGCGTTTACCACCGCGTGTTTCACACGCCAACCGGCTAGACGACACTAATTACGCTATCAAGTAACGCGAGGGAGCACGTACACCGTCAACGATAATTGCGCTAACTGGCCGCTTCAATTGGGACGAATTATTTTCTCGCGGCCACGCGCTTTTTCTTTATCTATCTATCTATCTATATAACTTTTTCTCTTTCTCTCCCTCTCTCTCTCTCTCTCTCCCTCTCTCTCTCTCTCTCTCTCTTTAACACACGCGATACATGACAGTCACTTTTTTCTCTCGCGAAGCCGATTCGGTGTCTACGACCTCTTATCACCCTCCTGCATCTGCTTCCCTTTTTACAGAAAGAGAGAGAGAGAGAGAGAGAGAGAGAGAGAGAGAGAGAGAGAGAGAATTGTGTGTGTGTGAGAGAGAAAGGGAGATCGCAACATTCGCTCGTTAACGATCACGATTTTCATTTCTCGAATCGTATTCGCGTGTAAACTATTTGTATTTTATTTCTATTCCCTTTCCTTCTTTTTTTTTTTTTTCATTTACTTTTTCTTCTTCCTCCTTTTCTTTTTATTTCTTTTCATTTTATTTCGAGGCGACTAGCACGACGGGCGGTCGACGTTCAACATTATTTACAAGTTTCTATAAGGTCGGCCTAAATATTATTCACGATATGATCTACGAATTATTTTGCTACGATCTTTGCATAGATAAATAATATATATATGTATATATATATATATATATATATATATTTATTTATATAATATGTATACGTGTATATGCATATTGGGATAGAAAGCTTAACGATTTTTATCATTAGGGTGTATAGAATTAAAATACCGATCGCATCCTCCCTTTTTTTTTTTTTTTGGTTGGCAAAGAATGATCTCGTTCCCACGATCGAAGAAGACTCAACAAACTCTCTTTTTGTCGTCTCGTATACTCACGGTGTTAAGGGGTTACACGCTTGAAAGATACACACACACACACACGCACACACACACACACCACACACAGACACACGCACACGTTTGGGGTTTCTTTAGATTGGATATGAAAAACGCGTGGATTTTCTGGGCCTGCGTTTAATACCTAAATACCTAAATCCCTATTATTATTAAAATTATTTCGAGGACCCTCCGCGGGTGGTGTCATGGCGCGTTAGCTTTACACACTCTACGTATGTTTATATTCATACGCATATACCTACACACATGAATAGTAGGCATGTCGGTACGTCGTTATATCGCCGGATACAAACGCGTGAATAATCGTTAGTCGTAAATGAACGTAGTGAATGCGTGTGGTCCGCAAAGAGATTGACCTTTCTATAATGCCAATTCGTAACTTTTTCACTCACACACACACACACGTGCATGCATGCATGCACGCACGCACGCACGCACGCACGCACACACGCATGCATGCACGCACGCGTATTTTTTTCTTTTTAATCTTTTTTATTTAATTTCATTCCATTATCGGTATATTCATTGTTACTTTATATCAATATTTTTTAATTCCATTTCCTTTTAACATAACATTAACTTAGTATAGTATAATTATATTATTATAAGTAATACTATAATATTCGGATCATATAATTTTGCTCGAGGTATAAACAAAAATTACTTTTCTCTTTCTCTTTCTTTCCTTTTTTCTACGTGCCTGTTTGTTTTTATATTTTCATTTTTTTTCCCCTTCAGTTTTAATGTCGTAGAACGTTTCAAAGTATGCGAAGAAAACGATTGAATGTAGTTTGCAAATTCGATAACGCGTACGCGAGTTTATTAGCAAAATGACCGAGTCACCGAATACCAGCGGTGAACCGAGCTCGCGGTACGCTCGAGTAAAAATAAAGAGGAAGGTGTCGAGCATTACACGTAGTCTCTTGACCGCGAAATACCTTGGGTTTAGTAAAATCATCGAGATAGAATAAGAAAGAAGAGATCTTTAACCTCCTTTAATACACACAATGAAATGGAATCTTATATATAATAGAAATCTACAATTTTTTCATTTTTCTCTTTTTCTTCTTCCTTTTTTTTTTTTTTTTTTTTTTTTTTTTATCAATTTCTATACGTCGTAAAACGATTATCATAATTAGCTAATGATTCTGTCGTTATATCCTACACAATATAATCGTTTAATGTATTCTATAAATAAAATCGTGAATATTTTCTAGATTTTTGTCCTCCTCTTTTCATTTGTATATTTTCGTTTACGTCGCGATATTATATATTTTTCTTTTGTATACCGATATTATATATTTTTTCCCTTACTTTCAAAGATAAGTAATCGATTGAATGGGTGTTTAGAAGAACGGCGTATGTTACGTTGCGTATTATTTACAAGAAAAAAAGGAAAAAAAAAAAAAGAAAAAACGTAAGAACAATCCATTGCACGATGTAACAATTGAAACAATTTCAAAGAATTCTGGTTGGTGGTAACATAAGCATTTCTTTTACTTGGAAAAAAAAGGAACATCAATTTAACGATGAATAACAATTTTTTTTCTAACGAAAATAAAACCCCCTCCTTTTTTTTTTTTTAATCCAATTTTGTCCAATTCTGTCCAATTTCGTCCAATTATATCCAATTTCGTTCAAATTATTCAATTATAGTTGCATATATGTTTATCGTATGGATATAGTTTTCGATTGAAACGAGTTAACGAAAATTACGAATATGAGAGAGCATATGTACACTGTATGAAATAATTTTCCGTAAGGATCCACGTAATTTCATAGGTAGAATACTACGTGTGTGTGATCGTGAATCTCTCTTTCACAGTAAGCAGAGAGAGAGAGAGAGAGAGAGAGAGAGAGAGAGAGAGAGAGAGAGAGAGAGTTTCAAGATCGCTCGGAGCTGGTAGAAACAGGAATATCGTCGTAGGTAGAGCAGATTATGGAGTTCGCGTGTCGTATTATCATAGACAGTGCAATGTCACGAGTACCTCGTGTTTCGTGTTCGAGCCTTAAAAGCGGCTTTAAGAGCGGCTTTAAGAGCGGCTTCGTATAATGCGGTGATCCGTATTGCGAGATCGATGCGCGCGAGGGCCCATGCTCTTGGGCACACGTATTCCGTATGCGCCTCGACTGCAGATCGCCATTGGTTCGTTGGTTCATCTCGTCTCGTTCGTTCGTTCGTTCGTTCGTTGCACGAGCACGAAGTTTCTTTCGTAAGTCTCACCCTCGACCATTCCCTCTTCCGTAGAATTAATCCTGATCTCTTCGCGTGGACTCTCGTAGATCGTCGATCTGTCACTGTTCTCTTTCTCTCTCTTTCTCTCTCTCTCTCTCTCTCTCTCTCTCTCTCTCTCTCTCTCTTTCTCTCTCTCTATGTCTGTCTCTCTGTCTCTCTCTGTCTCGATGTTTCTTCTTGACGTGTCGCTGTATTGTTCTTTGCATGGTTTTTTTCATAATCATACTCTCATAGGTTAATAACAATATAAATCGTTAGGTAGTACAATATTTTTATTTACGAACAATATGATTATAAGAGTACTTATATGTTTATTTCAATATACATAATATGTGTGTGTGTGTGTGTGTGTTTATGCGTATACATCGTTATTAATATTTATCGAATATTTATAAAGATAATCTATATAAACATTGATTATTTTAATAAATCTTAATCATAAATGATTTACTCTTATTCTGACTTATAAGTACATTAATTGTACATATATAAACGTTTAAATGTTCGTGATTGTCGTTAAGGTGTTATAATTACAATTTGACGAATTATTTCGATAATATTTGTAAAGGCTGTATTTTTGTAAATGTTACATGTAAGGTAAATACGGTTTCGTTCGTGTACAATCTTCCTGAGTTATCTCGAGTACTTGTATATATTTATTTTAATACATGCATACATACATAACTTATATACATACATACATACATACATACATACATACGCACATGCACGTGCCAGTAATTTTAAAAATAAATATAAAAGATATGAAGCATCTATAAATATTTATTATTCTAATAAATCTTAATAATAAACAATATATTCTCAATTTTATATATTTATATATATATATACAAGTACATTTCTGGGATTCATGTATGCATGGATAAATATAAATGTTTGATCGTTGTTAAGCTATCATAAATACGATTTAACAAATAATTTCGATGATATTTATATAGACTACATTTTTGTAAAAGTCACGTGCAATGTAAATGCGGTTTCGTTTTTATGTTCGATCTTCTTGGGTGATCTTGATTTTCGGCAACGTAAACGTCGTTGGTGTGGGATCGATAATGGTAGTGTTTGCTTCTTTCTTCAAAAAAGAAAGAGGGAGAGAGAGAGAGAGAGAGAGAGAGAGAGAGAGAGAGAGAGAGAGAAAGAAAGAGAGAGAGATTTCTTCCTTGCACGATCTTTCAAGCTTCTTTCGAGAGTCGGCACGATTCGCAGGAGCGAACGCACGCTAGCTTGAGAGAGGAACTCGGCCGAGTTACCGTACCACTGACGTCTCAATGTAGCCACCGAAACGGACCACCCAGTCGCGATATTTCCCTTAGACCGTCCGAACCTGAATTCCACAATAAAAAGAACGAAAAAACAAAAAGAAAGATAAAAGGGAAGGTAAGAAGAAGAAAGGAGAAATAAAATAAAGAAAGGACGAACCGAAAAGGACTGGAAGAAGGAAGGGCCTTTCGCTCGGTGGAACACTTTCTCTCTATCGTTGGTGAGAAAAAGACGAATAGGATCGTCGAATTGTTCGAAAAATTTCGAACGAATAGAAATCGGGGTCAGTATGAACGGGTCTATCTCCCCCCCCTCCCCCCTCCCTCCCTCCCTCCCTCGAAGGAAACATTCTTCCACGCGTCTTTTACCTGTGAGAAGGAGGGAGAGATTTGTCGCGTACCGATAAGATTCACAACCATCGAAAATTCGGACCCGAAACGAAAAAAAAGAGAAAGGAATAGCGATGGATAAGAGAACTTCGTGATTTTATTGACTTTCAACGATCGGTGTTTTAATTACATTTGTTAATCTTATTTTCGGGATACATAAAATAAAGTGAAAAATTGAAAAAATGTATTATGAAATTGTTACGTCTTTCTGTAAATACTCTGTAAATATTTCGAAAGAATACCTCCTTGTGAAACTCATATATGTGGAATCCTATATTAGAGTTTTCATTAGAGAGATTATGTATCCGCGAATATATATCTTTCATTTGTTAGAAACGTTAGAAATTTGATTATATTAGTTGAATATGCTGATGAGGTCGAGGATTTAAATGTTATCAAACGTCAACGAGATACGTGATTGTTAGTTAACACTAACTGTGTTATCAAAGGATAATGTTTAGGAAGGTCAATAAAATTGTCTCCTTTTTTTTTTTTCAAACAATGCTTCGTTTACTATTAGTACTTATAGTTAGCTATATTCACTATGTTGTACAATCTTCCTACTTTTAAAACTCTTTTGGCTACTTGGAATTAAGTTATGGCGTGGATATTTCTTTTTCTCATACATTTGGTTATATATGTACGTATATCTAGTATTAATAATAATTTGAATTTAATTGGCAATCGTTACCGGGGGGAGACATATTTTTTTGTATTTTAGACGTTGAATTATTTTAGTGATTCGATTTTTTAAGGATCGTTTTGTAATAAACTCTTTAATGTTTAACAGCAAATCAGTAAGCGCAGGGATGTCTTTTGTATAAGTGGCGGCAATTGCGGGAATATTTGAATGATAATAGGTGGCAAATATTAATTCTTTAATACTTTGAAAATTGAGCCGATATCTTTCCGTATTGGCTATAATAAAACTTTTAGCCGGTTGTAATTGCTGAGAGATTTCCTGCATAATGAGTTTTGACCTTGCGATTTTCTTTATATTTTGTACTCTGCTTTTGTTGTCCGTTGCCTTTTTTTCTTTCTTTAGTTTTAAAATATTTTCGAAATTATATGTGATTGGTGTCGTTGATGATGATTCGGTGTAGATCTTTGGATTGGGTATAACAATAAGTTCAGGAGATTTTGATGTGCTAGGTTGAGGAGACCAAGTTGAATTTCTTACTGGGACATCTTTCGAATTAGTGGGTTTATATATTTTTTCAAATTGAATATTCGTGACATCTTTTTCATTATTTTTTTCATCTTTAACATTTGATATATCTCCTGTTGGTATTCTCACTTTGGTATTCTCGATAGTATGTTCCTTTTTACACGTGATTTTATCCGTTAATAACCGGATCAAGTAGTTCGTACTATCGTATTTTATCTGAAGTATTTCTGGTAATTTTGATACATCCTCGAGTCGGATGTACATCTCTCTGTCCGAGCCATATATATGAGCGTAATTGGGATCGTTAATATTTTGCTTGATGAACGTTATTTGCGAAATTGGTTTGACACTTAATTTGGCGAGCTCCTTTTCTATAATAAAGGGTGGAATTATTGGACAGACGTCAGATAAGATAATTCGTATTGATCTTGGAATTAACGGACGTATCGTGAGAACGTGCTTTCCAATGTTTATTACGGTGTTACCATTTATGAGCTTATTTACCGTTTCCTTACTATTAAGAAATATATGCACAAGATCATTAGATATTGGCGATACAAACCCGATGTTTTTGGGACCAATTATTTGACCAATTGCTATAACGTACTCTTGAACGGAAATTCCATTGACGTAATCGAGCACTATTGCCTGTTCTTTAACAGGCAACTGTTGAGCCATTTTAGCGTAGGTGGTCCTGATATTAGTAGAGATTTTCTTACCTAATCGTAACTGTGATTTGGAACAATGCTCCCCAAGAGCATGGAACGAAAGTTAATCCTTTTGGTTGGATACACTTGAAACAGCTTCCCACTTTCTCATAAGTATCAAATTTGGAAAAGATAATATGTATATTATATTCCTCTGATGAACACGTACACGTTCTGCACATTATATTTTTATATACTCGAATTACATAGTAACTTGTTCGTTAGTAGCCACTAATGAACACGTCTTATCTTGACAACAGTTCACGCAGAACTACCGGTTGGACGTTGATAAAAGCAATCGATTTATCTCGAAGAAACGCCTTCGTATTCCGCTGTTTTATTTTCTACATATTTATATATATATATATATATATATATATATATATATATATATCTTTTTTTTCCTATATATAAATACATACATACATACATATATAGATATATGTTGCGTTGAGAGGGGCGCAACTACGAAAGGGTTTACAGATACGCGTCTCGCACCGGACCAGCGATGATGGTCGATTTGTACGGAGAATCTTTTCCGTCTCTTCCTAATCGTCAGTGTATAGACCAATTGGACGCGATGAATAATGATGGCGGCACAAGTCTAGAATACCGTTGAAGACCGTCAGCAAAATATGTCTCGCCGTGTTCTCACGAATTAATGAGATCACGCGAATTGTTTTGAAGGTTCCCGCGTAATTCGTGGTATCGATGCGCGTAAATGAATAATAACGCGAATGGAAGTTATTACAGTATATTCCTTTGAAGTATGATACAATTGTTGGCGCGTTCTCTTGTGTAATTGAGATTTATTACACAAGAGTCTTAGATTCGGTGAGTGCGAATGCTTAGATGCGACTGTCTGTCGATTTCTCTCGAAATATCAACGAAGGCATTAATGAATTGGGGAAGGGAAATGGAAAGGGAGGGGTGTTAAGTGAAAAGTGTCAGAAAAGGGATAGCACTATCCTTATTGGTCGTAGGAGTGTCGAGATAGTTCGTTCGAAATGTTTTTAAATAATCTTATCTGTGATCCTTTGTCCTTGGTGACCGTGTGGAGTTATGAGAGTTGCATTGATATTTGAAGATTAGAGAGCAACCGAACGCTTGGCTCGTCGCGCCTAGGAGTCTTCTTTCAAAGTTTATTTATTGTCTGGATCAACACGTTATTGAAGACTAGGTACTTGACTAAAAATGCATAAGCTTGGACAATGGTGGCAATGTGTTTTTTGTCTATGCGATGTTTCTTAGCGAGTATCCAACGAGTTTCCAAGAGTAGATATCACCAATAATGATATATTAGGAGAGAGTAAACAAGACTGTAAACAATTAAGGGACGCACATGTGCATCAACAATATATATATATATATATATATATATATATATATATATATATGATATATATAATTAAAGAATGAACAAAATATATATATATATATATATATAATTTTATACCTATACATATAGATTATGCCAAACGTTCCCAGGCTTGTAGTTTTCTAATTCGAGAAAACAAATTGGTCTAAAGAGTCAAAAAAAAAAAAAGGAAAAGAAACGAAAGGATTAATCGATTTGGAAAGTATCCTAGGAATTTCAAATATTCTTTGATCCCATCCATTGTATACGTCACTCTATATATATATATATATATATATTTCTTATATATTTATCTATGTATATTTATAATATACACGTCGTTTCATTTCAATGTTAATTCGATCAATGGAACGTTTTCTTTTCACGTATCTTATCGATCGTATTATTTTGAATTTGAATCGAATGGGTAGGGAAGAAAGAAAGAGAGAGAAAAAGAGAGAGAGAGAGAGAGCGAGAGCGAGGGGATAAAGGGATGGGGGAGAAAGAGAGGGGCGGCGGAGGGGGCGGGGGACGGGGGGAGGGATGGATAGAAAACTCTTCGCATCGTTGAACTTTCGTGATTCACCGTGCGAGCATGCCGCAATGACATTATTATGCAGCGTTCGCATCGCACGAAGGAGACCACGCGAGGGCTTGTACAAAGGCACGTAAGCCCGCCACGAGGCTGCCTTTGTGCGTAAAAGTATACGCAAGCCGATGCATTATCTCACGCAATGGTACAGTGACACCCCGTTTGTGGTTTCTCTGTGGTGTAAAAAGCCACACAAAGCGACGGTCGGGCGTAGAACGAGAGAGAGAGAGAGAGAGAGAGAGAGAGAGAGAGAGAGAGAAAGGATGATAGAGAGATAAAAAGCGGGTGGGAGAGGACAGATTGCGTTTGAAAAGCATTGAGCGAAGTTATACATTTTTCATGGTTTTTTCTAAAACATTACGAATAATCCTCTGCTCGTTCCTCCCTCCCCCTCCCCTCCCCCTATTTCTTCTTTCTTTCTTTTCTCCTGTTCTTTATTTTTTTTTTATATTTTGCTTTTTTTTTTTTTTTTTTTTTTTATTTTTTCTTTACATCACAATTTGAAAGGCTAATTTATGAAGGAACATTATCAAGGGTTTCGTTTTATAATCTACGCGTCAGAAACGATATAGAGCTATATGTACGACATGTTGGACAAAACACATCGAGCATTTAGAAAACCATTTCTCAAGGCGGTACCTTTCTCTCTCTCTATCTCTCTCTTTCTTTATTTTTATTTTTTTTTCTCTTATGGTTCGTATAATAGCGAGTCCCTAACGCAGCCAAAAGATTACACCGCAATTAACTGCTTGGAACGAGGCGGTAACGCAGATTGACGTCGACGATTCCACATCGTGGTTTCGTTTTCCTTTCCTTTTCTTACTCTCTCTCCCTCTCTCTCTCTCTCTCTCTCTCTCTATATATATATATATATATATATATATATATATATATTTTTTTTTTTTTTTCTTTCTCTCAAGTTTATATAACACGAGTCCTTTATTATGTATACGAGCTTTACCGCCGTGCCTTCTAATGGTTGACACGAACTACGTAGTCTCTTGGCACGCATACCACTCAACATGATTCCTTTTGTAATGATCGAATTTGCGAAGGAACGGTTTAAAGAAAGAAAGAAAGAAAAAGAAAAAAGAAAAGAAATGTAAAATGGTCGCACATAGGACGGAATGGCCTTACTATGCGTCCTCGGTTGTTATTATACTTGTCGTACCGGGCAGATAATTATCCAATTTAATTCTCTCATTAATGCAAATTAATGATTCCGTGCAATTAACACGACTTGTAAGATTAAATAAAAGATCGAAAAGGGAATAATAAATGTTGCGGTCCTCGATCGATTCGACACACGCACCGGTCGATTTCGTAAGCGAATCTCGTTCGTATCCGAGTTTGGCTCCTCCGAGTCCTTTCTCACGATCCGTTTAGATTATTAAATGACAGGGACGAAGGACGGCCCTTCTCTTTGTGATTCCATCTCAGGGAATTTCAAGTTATTACCATCGAAGTTAATCGTCATCGTTCGTTGAGAGGAAAATTACACTCTCGATTATCCACGAATATAACTGAGAAGGGAATAATAACAGAAAGAAAGAAGGAGAGAGAGAGAGAGAGAGAGAGAGAGAGAGAGAGAGAGAGAGAAGAAAGTATTTCGTTATTTCGTACGAATTTAATGTCATTTAAGAGTTAATTCCTTTCGAAAGTAATCGCATTTCACATAGCACGATTAATCCTTAATTATAATTACTCGCTAATGTAACATTCCATCGAGTAATATTATAATTTATCTCGAGGTTATGAACGTTTGAAATATATAATCTGACGGATATATCGAACGAGTTAATCACAAGGATCTATCAATCCTGATGACGTTTATCGCCAATCTAAAAACATATTTATATATATATATATATATATATATATATATATATATATGTATATGTATATATGTGTATATGTATATGAAAAATCACGTGACAATATTACACGTTATTTCATCGACGATTGATTGTGAGACGATTATCGGGTTATTCGATGGACGTACATATATACCGTAAACATTATTTTAGTTAATGGAAAGTCAGTGAGAATCGGTTTGTGTGTATGTAGAAAAAACGATTCGTTCAATATCGTGTCTTCTCTCTCTCTCTCTCTTTCTCTTCTCATCGTCGTCCGATCGGGTGCGCCTGGTCGGTCCAGAGCCTTAAGATAACGCGATTACGTCGGTGCGCACGGAACGAGAACTCGTTTCCCCCCCGCATTACCATTCGTGTACGAAATGCGCTCTCCTACCGTGCAGCGCGCGGGCGGCGCGTTTGAAGCGCCCGTGCATTCGTCTCCCCACCATTTTGCTTTACCAGCTTCTCTTCTCTTTCCATTCCTTCCCTCTTCTTTATCTTCCTCTTCTTCTACTTCTTCTTCTTCTCGTTCCAAGAACCTTCTTTAGATTCCCACAGTGTTTGCATCGTGAACGAGAAAGAGAGACAGAGAGACAGAGAGAGAGAGAGAGAGAGAGAGACAGAGACAGAGAGAGAGAGAGAGAGAGAGAGAGAGAGAGTGCAGTGGCACGAGTCAAGTGGCATCTCGTTGCCACAATTATCGCGGAAACGACGCCAATGAGACACGAGAGTCACGGGAAAAACGTGTTCACGTTGAAATTCAGAACGATCGTAATATTTTTGGAGGTTCTGTTTTTTTTTTTTCTTTGTTTGTTTTCGTTTCGTTTTTTTCTTTTCTTTTTTTTTTGGGGGGGGGTGGGGTGGGGGGCGGGGGGTTTCTTTCTTTTTCTTTTTCTTTTTTTTTCTTCTTTAGGTTTAACTTCGTTTTTATTTGAGTTGTTGGTTGTTTTTATCCTATCGTATGGTATTGCATTAAGTGTGATACTTTGAGAGATTCTTTTTGCTTTTTTCTTTTTTCTTTTGTCTTTTTTCTTTTTTTGGAGGTTTTACTTTGTTTCTATCTGGTCGTTGGTTTACCTCTATTCTATTGTATATGATGGTATCGAGTGTAATACTTTTGGTGATTCGTTTTGTCTAGGATTTGTTGTTGTTTTTATTGTTTTTAATGTAAAATGGCGTTATCATGAAACTTTTGTCTATGACGGAACGCTTCGGAAAATTAAACATTTTTAACGGTACACATTTGTTATTCTATGGGGAATGACAGATATAATAACTGAATAAATGAAGCAATTAAATGTATCGGTTAAGAAGACAAAATGAACAATTATTATCAAATTTTAATTATTTCGAGGAAAATAGATAAAAATAATAAAATAATATTAATTTTCATAATTTTTTCGTGGAACACTTATTAAGTTTTATGGCTTGCGAAAAATTGTTATAAAAAGTTTGGTTTCAATCGAGAGTCTCTCTTTCTCACAGTTTTTATAATTTTGGAATAAACTCGAACATTCTCAAATGAACTAAGATTCTCTAAATAATATTAACCGATGAAAACACGAATAATGAAGAAAATTTCGATCTACCTGTCTATGGACATATTTTCATAATCGCGTGTTAAAGAAAATAACGCGCGATGATAATCAATATCGTAATTCGAAAGAATAAGAAAAAAAAAAAAAAAAAAAACAAAAAAAAAAAAAGAACTGTAACACGAATACAGTGATATGTCGTTCTGACCGTAAAAGCGTTTTAAATCGTTTCTCGTGCTCTCATTTTGTTTCTTTGAGTACGCCGTTAGACGAGTTACAAATTTCGAAAGCACGTAGGAGATTCGTGGGAACTTGAATGCTCGTGGTGTGTTACGTTTGGATGAATGGGACGCGTCTTATTCTCTTATTGTTAAACTCGCCGTAAAGACACGGTGTGTTTCTTGCTGCTGCTCCTCGTAGTCCTTGCTTTCGTTTGTGCTTCCTGTTTCTCCATGAAGCTCCTTGAAGTTACTAAGTAACTAAGTAACTACGTTATCCGCGTACGGTTTCGCTTCGGGGTCATACATACTTGGTCGTATTTCGTCTCTGCTAACTCTCTCGCGGTGTGAACGACTAGCTGATGTCATTCGCGACGACACGAGACACAGATAATAATAGAAATGATATCAGCGTGGGAGAAGTTTGTCCGTAGAAATGACCTTTGTATAAACGGGATCATGTTTTAGAAAGAAAGAGAGAGAGAGAGAGAGAGACACTTTCTCATTTTCTTAGAAACAAGGGATACGCTTGGCGAGATCAAATTTCTCGATTTTGGATTAGGGAGATGGATGGGTTATGATATAAGACGATTCTTCATCGATTTATTTCAATTGCGATTAATTACGAAAACGCGGATACGCTAATTTTTACGTTTACCTGCAATTTACGTATTCGTACAGGGGAATGATAAAAACAAACAAACCAAAAAAAAAAAAAAAAGAAAGAAAGAAACAAAAAAAAAACGAAAGAAAAAAAAACCGTTCGTACGTGTAACGTCTAAGATTGTATAGGGAGCATTTAATCATACAGCGCTACGCGATTATTCTAATGAAGGGACCGGACGCGTTTCACATACGAAGAGGAAGAATCTTTTACCGCGAGGAAAGAAGAGAGAGAGAGAGAGAGAGAGAGAGAGAGAGAGAGAGAGAGAGAGAGAGAGTCCATACTACTTTGGACCCCCCATGCTTTTCATTGAAACATCCCGTATATAAGTAGAAGCTTGAAAATCTCTTACGAAATCCTTTTGCCCTTTCATCTCTCCCAGACAAATTATTCCCTAGGTACTCTATTCGACATCGTCTCTTGTCGGTAGGACGTTTTGTAAAATTCAACCCTACCCCCCTCCACCCTCCACCCTCACCCTCCACCCTGAACCTCACCCTCACCCCATCCGATTACAGTTGGAAAGGAGTAAAACGAGCCGCGCTTACAAACATCTCGAAGGATTTAAAGGAACGTTCTCCCTCGGTTACATCTCGTTAGCTTCAGACTCAACGATTCGCGGTGGTTGGCTTCCGTTTCTCGACGTCGATTTCTCTTCTTCTCTTTCTTTTTCTTCTTCTTCTTCTTCTTCGTCGTCCTCTTCCTCCTCCTCTTCCTCCTCCTCTTCTTCTTCTTCTTCGCGTTTTCTCTTCGTCTCGGAGAGAACTCGTCCGGCAGCATAAGCGTCATTTCTTTCCTCGAGCATGAACGCGTACGCGAACCCCTCCAAGCCATTGTTTGTTAATGTAACCGCGCGCCGCTTCTACTTACTTCTTCTTCTTCTTCTTATTTTTCTTCGTCCTCTTCTTCTTCTACGTCTTCGTCTCCGTTTCCCTCTTTCCTTGGACGTGTACGCGTGTGCAGCTTCGTGTGCGGTGATTTTTCTTTGGGAGAGGAGCCATTGTTGAATCGGACCTCGACACTGGCAAACCTCGGGCGACAGGAGAGCCGACGGAGAAGGCTCTCCTCTCTCTCTCTCTCTCTCTCTCTCTCTCTCTCTCTCTCTCTCTCTCTCTTTCTCTCGCATGCCAGCCAATTTACCGTCCGACAAATGCTCTCGCTACTCTCTTCGCGTGAGCGTGAAAAAAATACGACGTTCGGTGGAGTCTCCATAGAATCGATTTCGATTCTTAAAGCGAGTCTACGTTGTCGTCGTCGACGTTGTTGTCGTTGTCTTCGTCGTCGTCGTCGTCGTCGTCGTTGATCGGTGAATGTGGAATGAAGATGAATTATTTAGCAAAGACCCGTTATCTTTCTCCCTCTCATTTTTCCTCTTTGCTCTTTGCTCTTTCTCTTTCTCTTTCTCTTTCTCTTTCTCTTTCTCTTCTCTTCTCTTCATCCTCTTCTTCATTTTCTTTTTCTCATGGATGGCATTTCCTAGTTCGAAGGAGCACAGGTAACATCTGACAAACGAGACGGTCGTCGCTCGGTTTAAAACGCGACTGGCATCACACTGAAATCCCGATCTTTACGACGACTACGGAGGCGTCCTGCGAACGATACTAAAACTCTATAGAACGCTAAAAGCTAACGTTCGCGACAAGGTGGTCCCTCGTCTCTTCGTTCGTTCGTTTTTTTCGTTTTTTCATTCGTTCGTTCACCGCTTAGAAAACAAATACTTACTGCATTTCCTCCATCCATCGATACGACATCGAATAGGGGCCGTTCAACTCCCGCCGACGAGACGTATCTCGAGAGAAATGTACGAAAGTCGAAGTATCGGCGCGTCTAAAAGAATAAAAAAAGTAATGGCACCTACGAGACGATAAAAATTGTCTATCTCGACTAAAACCGCGAGACGCGTTTGTCAAGACGTTTTACGTCTAGTATGCGAGACTATTAAATCACGAAGTTAACACGGACTATGGTTTAAGAACTATCTGCTCTCGTGCTTTCCGATCTAGGTGGTCTTTTGCCTCTTTCCTCAGCCCGGAACCTTCCTTTCCCTTCCCTTCCCTTCCCTTCCCGTCCCGTTACGTCCCGTCTCGTCTGCGGTACCTCTCGCGAACTCGGCGCCGTCTCTTACGTAGACTAGACTTCGATAATCTTTCGCCTGTCTGTCTGGAATGTCGTCCGTCTGTGAGTTTATTTACTAAGAAACATCGTTCACACATTGTAATTTATATACTTTCGACGAGGAAAAGATATTAAAAAAGAAAAGAAAAAAAAAAAAGAAAGAAAGAAAAAATAACAAATATAGAAAATAATCGATTGATTGTTACGCAATCGAGTAATTTAATTAACGTTCAATTCGTGGATGGATCTTATGCGTGGTACCTCTTTTCCCAATCTCTACTCTACTAAATCTCAAAATTCACTTTCGATCGCATCGATCGTTTTCAACTTATCGACGTATCGGTCTTGTCGAAATAAGGAAGTCGTAACTCGTCGGAAAATAGAAACGGGAGACGTTGTATATCCTTCGTTGAAGTTTGAATCTACCGAACGGAAGTCGTAAGTCAAGAGAGAAGCTCTCCTTCGATGATAGAAACTCTTCCGAAAATTGTACCATCCTTTTCTCTTATATATATATATATTTTAACCCTCCCTTTTACACGATCATAATCGTAAAAAACGAGAATAGGTAAGGCGCCGTATATCGAAAGGTAGTTGCATAATTTATAAACAATCTGATCGTTTTGCAATAGTAGCCGTTCCGTAGTATATAGGACCCCGTCGTTCTCGATGCTTCGTCATTGTTGTTCGTTGTTCGGCCGAATGGCGATGAAACAATGACTCCTCCGTGGCTCCTCCGAGGCGCGAGCCCCGACTCTCTTCGATTTCTAAACACCTTTGAGGAAGAACGTCGCAATCGCCCACGCCAGCCATTGTCGCGTGCAACTCACAACCTCGAGTCGACGACGTCTACCGCGGTCTCTACGAAAACACTTTCCGATCGATTTCCTTCACGCTACTCTTTCAAAGACGACGTCCCTTCGTTTCTATCACGCGAGAGAGAGAGAGAGAGAGAGAGAGAGAGAGAGAGAGAGAGAGTGTGTGTGTGTGTATGAGTTCCTTGCGAGGAATATCCAATCCATCTAACTCCGTACTTTGTTACGTTGGTTGACTCACACGAATTGGCACAGATATTATCGCTTTTAAATGTCTAACAGGGTAAACAAAACTTCAACTCACCGATGATTCCACGTCAATGATTATTCGATTCCTTAAAATATCTGTATTTGAATTACAGATTATTATTATTATTATTATTATTATTATAATTATTATTTATCATCATTATTATTCGCGAATTACACATATGTTATTATTGATTCGACGGGATATTTTTTAAGTTCATAAGAACTTCTTTCCTTTTTTAATTTTCCCCACTTCATTTCAGTACGTTAATAAAATAATTTGGTTTTACAATAGTTCAATATACGCGCACGATACGGTTAGGTGTTAATAACTAGAATTCGAAATAATATCGTTCGAATCGTAGGATGCAAAACGAGAAAGGTTCGTAACGAGCCCATCCATCGGTAATTCGCGTCAAGACGACAGTGGCACGCTCTGAGATAGTTAAATATGCGCGTTCGTGTGATGTGGCGAGGCAAAAACCGCAAAAGCCACATTTCCATTATTCTTGGTTAGCAAGGGTAGGAGAAAAAGAGAAAGAGAAAGAAAGAGAGAGAGAGAGAGAGAGAGAAATGGTCGAGAAGGTTTGACACGAATGGCACGAGCGATATACTTCCTTTTTCAGTTAAGATGAATGAGTGATTACAAGTCACCATCAAACTACCCCTTTGCTTACTTTTCTTTGACGACATTGACCATGAAAATGACGCTATATTTACATTATAAAAAACGAGAAGAAATTTATTGTTTTTACCAAGTAAACGTTATTCGATAAAATTAAATTAAATCCGTTGGCTTAAATTGGATTAATTCTCTTATTCCTCGTTCGTCGTATAGAAATATTCTTTTCTTTTTTTTTTTTTTAAAGATCTCAAGTTGGATCTTTTTTATCCTTTTTAAGGGATCCAATCCCGTTGAGGTTGCTTTGAAACAACGACCTTCGTTCTCTTTCTTTTCTTTCCTTTTCCTTTTCTTTCTTGTTCTTCTTCTCTTTATTTTTTCTTTATAATCTTTTTTTCTTTCCACGCGAAAGATATTCAAGACACGATTTCATTCTGCTTGCGACGACGTAACGCCGATGAAATGATGGACGTCGGCAGACTAGTTTCATGGACTTTTCTCTCTCTCTCTCTCTCTCTCTCTCTGTTTTGCGAATAAAACGAGCGGATGTAGGTACTTTTATGTTCTTAGCCCGACGCCAACGACGACGACAACCACGACGGTGACGACGACGACGACGACGACGACGACGACGACGAAGACGACGGAAGTTCTCGTGCGAGTTTTTGCGAAATGCTCTCACGTATAACGAGTGCAAAGCGTTCCGCGAACTCGACCATTGGTACAATGTCATTTCTTGTCCTAACAAAAAGAATCGAAGGGCCTGTTCCTACGGAAACGCGTTGCCTTAATGAAAAGGTATGTAGAAAAGAAAATGATGCATACCATGAATTCTCTGGTCTAATCAAGGAAGTTTCTTTCGGAACTCTTAGAGAACGTGTTTTTTCTTTTTATATATATATATATATGTGTGTGTGTGTGTGTGTGTGTATATGAAAAACGAATGGAATATATTTTTCGTTTATCATTTCGTACAGAATCGAAGGATTCATTCGTTAGAATTTTCCTATAAAATCGATGATCGGTTTACTCGAATATTTGCGTTGCTTTTTTTATTTTTATTTTTTTTTTTCATGAAAGAGAGAAAGAGAGAATAAAAGAGAGAGAGAGAGAGAGAGAGGAAGATAAATAAGAAGGGAGAGATAGGGAGAAAGACGAACAGAACCCTTCTAAGGAAACTTGCACCCTGTTTGGTATCCGAGGTATCCCAATAGAAAACGTTTCTCGCATTCTGATCAGCCGGGTTCGCCTTGAACTTGATTCGATCGAAGCTTCTCCTCGTCGAACGGATGGATACGACAGATAGGAACGTCGAAAGCAGAAGAAGAGAGGAGATGGAGGGAAGGGGGGGGGAGAGAGAGGAAGAGGGTGTCTTCTTCGACTTCTCTCGTTCGATTCATCGTCCGAGGAAGAAGGAGGAAAGGACAAGATAAAAAGCTACTCAATGGACTCGGTCGGATACTTGGAGAACTCGCGTACGTAGGTATCTTGTGTCGGGCATCGATCCACGTTGGTACGCGTAATTTATGAAATTAATTCGTTCGATAAATCCACCGATATCTCTTTAATGTTAATGCGAACGAATGAACGAACGAACGAACGAACGAACGATGTATATTTAATGTACATTTTTTTATAGATGTATAGAAATGTATGCGCGCGCGCGCGCGCGCGCGTGTGTGTGTGTGTGTGTGTGTGTGTGAATGAATGAGTGTGAGTGAGTGAGTGAGTGAATATGTTTCTCTCATATATTAATTACATGACATTTGGAGGATATACGTATTTATAGAATTGAAAAGAACTATTGTGATATCGTGCGTAGATAAATTTCATAAAAATGACGTATATTTATATGATTATGAAGAACTTCCCTCGTGAAACTTCGCGCACTTTCCTTTTCCCTATTTCTTTCCTTTCTTTTTATTTCCTCGATATGTTTTTGATGATTAATAGATAGAGTCGTACAGTTTTGAAAGAAACTATTATTATATACGAGTGAGTTCCGATTAATACGATCTGTTTTATATTAAGATTCTTGTTCGAGACTATGTACGGTTCGTTAGGAAAGGGAAAGGTTTCTCGCAAAAGACTCGGTGATAGTTCGTGATGGCCCGAAGAAATCGAGAGTAAAACGTTTGTTTGTTCGGTTCTCGAGTGTGTGCCCGCCGATAAAACATGCGGGCTTAGTCGAGGCACGATATCGAGAATTACGCCACGTACGCGATCGCCAACCAAATGAATCCTTATTTTCTCTTTTCCTTTAAATAGATAGAAAGAAGAAGAAGTAGAGAGAAAGGGAGAGCGAGAGAGAGAGAGAGAAAGAGAGAGAGAGAGAGAGAGAGAGAGAGAGGAGAGGGACATCGACGTCGACGAGTCGATGGGATCGCGTGGGATTGATCCAGCCTACGTCGAGAACCGACGGCTCGGCCCTGATAATACTGACTGATGAAATGATTGAGGAAATCTCCAAACGGTAGTCGTCCAATTTAGTTGTTTCGTTTTTCCCTTTGTCTCTTGTCTCTCACTTTCTATCTATCTGTCTGTCTATCTCTCTCTCTCTCTCTCTCTCTCTATATATATATATATATATATATATATATATATATATATATATATATCTGTCTTTTATACATACACTCGAATGATTCGAAACGTTGAATACTTTGCAAGAGTGGTACGGGCAATTTCGCCATATTGCGAGCAATAACTTGGTCAACGTTTTCATTGAACGACGTTTTCATGGATGGTCGAGTCTAGAAAGGCGGACGTTCAATAACTCGTACGAAACGAAGTAATTGGACGCGTCTCGAACGGTGGGAAGCAGGGGTCGGCAAAATTCACTCGGCTTTTAATCTTGACTTCTATTACGATTCGATTCTTCGTAGAATTCCAAAGTATAAGAATAATTGTACATTAAAGGAATAATATATATATATATATATATATATATATATATATATATGCATCTCGTTTCTCCATTTCACTACGGGGAGCTTATCTATGCGATTCATTTTTACGATTGTGAACGTATTTACGACGACCACCAAGCTCGAAGAAACGTATTAGAAACTGTATCGGGGAAAAGCGTAATCCCTAATTTTATTAAGAGTACCTTGCCAACCGATAATTTTGTGCACCGCTACCGCCGTTTGATTACGTTGTAATAATGATTAACGAGTAGCTACCGCATTAGCGTACTTCTCGTACATGCACGGAAGTTAAAAGAGACCACGAGTACTTATTAATAGAGAGGTTGGGTAGAGAGGTGAGTGAGAGAGAGAGAGAGAGAGAGAGAGAGAGAGGACATGCCATAGACACGGTAGACCAACTCGCGTTGATGTAGAATCCTTCGAATGATTAATGCCTTTGCAAAATGTTCTGCCGTAACGTTACTCGAGCTTCAAGGATTCGCTCGACTTTGGGAGGATTTATTTTTAAGAATTGCGCGATCCTCGATGACTCCAACTCGCTCGGATAGAATCAACCTAACTCGGGATGATTTCATCCATTTTTTTGCCTCTCTGATCAATCGGACAAAGATTCGAGTAACGCGCTAAAATATATTCTCGATGTTAATCCTTAAAAAAAAAAAAAATTTTTTTCTTCTTTTCCTCGCGACTATGACGTCCTCGTTGTCTCGAAGATTCATCATAGTTATTTATACGCGGAAACGAAGTACCCTATTAATTACAAGAGAAGAGAATCGCATTAAACCTTGTAAAATATAAATATATATTTGTGTGTGTGTGTGTGTGCGTGCGCGCATACACGCACACGCACACGCGCGCGGACGCACAAAGGAGAGATAGAACTATAACAGGCAGCCCGTTTAAAATCATTCCTTTCTTCTATAAGAGTGCGGGAGAGATCGCTGACATAATCGGAATGCGGTTAAATTAATAGCGTCGAATTCCTCGGCGACATGAACATGTGTCCCATTTCCTAGTAGACTAGATGGAATCCGTCTCGTTGGTTAAGACCAATAAGAAATTAATACGTGTGTCTTACTCTCGAACGTTCTTTCCGCTCTTAAACTTTAAAATCGTTTCGACTCGTTTTTTTTTCCTTTTCTTTTTTTTTTTCCTTTCTCTCGACGAGAAAATATTCCCAATCGAAAAGGGAAGTTACGAAGGAAGTTTCCGATTGCCAGATTATAAATATATACACATAATAGACATAGCCATTGGAGATACATAAGTCGAATCGTATCGTAATCTATCTATCGATTTCGGTGAGAGAGATTCGATCAAGGAGCATAACCGAGGACGAATATATTCGTGTACACTCACAAACACGCCCACGCCCATCCCAAGAGACCAGCCTGATTTGTAGGTTAAACGAACGACTCCTCGTACCGAGCCCCGATGCGTATAAGCGAGCCACAAGCGCTCTCGCTTGCATCGCTCCGAGCGGCTCTCTGCCTACGTGCACTTTGCATTTGGCGTACAACGTGGGCGACAAATTGCGGTAAATTGCTACGAAAATCAGGAAATCGTACGTTAAACCATGCCCCGTTCTCTCTGCGTTTCTCTTACTTTTCTTCTTCTTCTTCTTTTCTCTCTCTCTCTCTCTCTCTCTCTCTCTCTCTCTCTTTCTCTCTTTCTTTCTTTCTCTCATTTTTTTTGTCGTTCTACGTACACTCGTCCTTTTTTTCGTCCTTTAATACGATCCCTCGTACGAACGAATCGCGAATTACTCGTTAACGTAATTCCTTTTATATTAGCGCGTGATAAAGAAGAACGGGGGGAAGGAGGGGGGGGGGGGACGTCGTTCGTGTTACGTGAAATTTATTGTTTGTTTTCTTTTTTCTTTTCTCTCTCTCTCTCTCTCTCTCTCTCTCGAAATTCATCGGATTGACATTAGACGCGCATACGAGTCGCGGTAGTGCAAATAGAAATCTCACAAGTATTATTATCATCACTATTTCCTAAGAATTATACTCGAGTAACAGAAATCGGAAAAAAACTGTATGTAATAAGAGGAATAGGAGGAGCATTAGATCGGTCGGGCACTTAGCACACATATGCCACTCCCATAATTCACAATCAATACGATGTAAGATAGTTAATAAATTTCATCGTCATTTTTCGATGTCAAAGGTCAGACTCGCGAGGCAGATGCGAGGGTTCGAGATCATCATCTTTCTTTTTCTTTTTGTCTCCCTCCCTAACCCCCCCCCCCTCTCTCTCTCTCCTTTCTGTTTCTCTCTTTCTTAGCGTGGGCGCGACCATGTATACACCTTCGCCAAGGAGTTATGGTGTCCTAGAAGCATAATCACAATAGTAGGCGATATACTAGAGTGACGCGTCCGCTAATGGTAAAGTCATGTCGGGTCGGTCGTTTTTTCCGAATTAGTTGCCGCCACGCCGACTGCTCGGAAAATGCATCGATAAACCTTTATCCTCCCTAGTTTATCCCCACCAACTGTGGCTACGAAAAAGAAAAAGAAAAAGAAAGTAGGGGGAAGAAGAAAAACGAGAAAAATATGAAGGAATAAGACGGAGGTGGAAGAGAAAAAGTAGACTCGGCAATGAAATCATCGACTTATTGCATGGTTCGTGAATATGCCATTAACGTCTCTTTACTGCTTCCTTTCTTGAACGAGCGGTTCTACTTAATAACTAATACTACCATTACCGTTACGACTATTACTACTTTGTAGGGCGATTAATTAGTTAATGATCGGACTCATTGCACGAGATTTTCGCTCTCTTCGAAATGACGTTTTATGGATGCGAGATATATATTTCTTTCTACATTCGTAAAATAAGATATTAATGGACGGTAAAGTAATGAGGATATTTCGAAAATATACAACTCCCGTTAAATATTCAAATACTAAAGTAGATTTATATGTATGCTCGTTGGAAGATTTTATTATTAGTTACTCGCAACGAATTTACAATAGAAATTATAATTTATATATATATATATATATATAATTTCTATTGTTCTTATAACGATACGTTCTATGATATGTTCTACGATAAGAGACGTCGGTTGACGATCGCGAAATTATCCTCTTCCGACTTTACCAACAACGAGAGGACCACGCGTGCAGGATGTCACACGATTATTCTCATTTATCACAAGGTGATATTTATTTTCTCCCGTGTCGCGTCCGCTTCAGCACATCCGTGGGCCTCCATGTTGCAACGATACCATGAGAACATTGCATCTGAATAAACTTTTCTTATCAACGTGTTCTATCAATGAGTACAGTCAACGTCCGCTCATTTATATGTGTCTTTTTTCTGTCTCTCTCTCTTTCTTTCATACACACACACACACACACACACACTCTCTCTCTCTCTCTCTCTATTCCTCATTAATTCATTCTTACACAAACGTTTTTATTACCTTCGAGAACGTATGCAACATTATGTAACAACGTGGTATTCGTTAATGGTACATTTTTATTATCTCGCAAATGAAAAAAAGATTACAATCATACATAATAAGATAATGTAGCAAACAAATTGAATTTATACGGATATTTGATTTATATAATTACTAACGCATCATTCGTTTGTCAAATTGTGATTTATATATAACTCGAATTATGAATTCCGTGTTTGTGAAAGGTTATTGAATAATGCAAATAACGTATATTCAGCGGAAACATTGATCTTCGAATAATGTACTAAGAATTAATTTCGCGAAGGAAAGAGAAGGAAGGAAGAAGAAAAAAAAATGAAAGGTCTTAAAAAGATACGAATCAGTGTGAATTCAAAGTCACGTACTCGTAGGTATTCTCAAAGACACGTAATTATGGGTAATTATAGGAAATATTATGTACATTAATTCGATAGAATTTTCTTAGATAATAATTTAACAGATAACATGTTTGTATACATATATCGAGACGTGGTGCACGTGGACGAGTCGAAAGTTACATTTTATTTTCTTGCAAAGAAAAAAAAAAAAAAAGAAAGAAAAGATTACTATCGTACGTAATATACGATAACATAGAGACAAGTTGAATTTGTACTGATCTTTGTCTCGCATAATATCCCTCTATAAACCAAATTTGGATTGTTCAATTCGAAGAAGTTTATTTAATCAAGCGAATAATGTGTACGTATAACAAAAGCATTAATCTTCGAGCATGATGTAGGAATTAATTTCGCGAAGAAAAAAGGAAAGAAACAAAGAATGAAATAAATCTTAAGAAATGGAGAATCGGTGTGATTGTTCAAAGTCACGTAATTATTTAATCGGGATAAGTTATACCGGCATCCTTGTTAAAATCTATTATTCGTGAATCTTCGATACAATTTTTCTAGATAATAATTTTGATAGATAACTTGTTAGTATATATCGAAGCATGGTTGCTCGTGGACGAGTTAAAAGGTGACCGACGAGCATGCGCTTCGGAGGCGCGAAGCATGCACGTGTCTCTCGTAACGCGGTTGAGGATATCACGTGTGACACGTGCTCGGCTCAGCCATGCGATCACGTTTGAGATATTGCTCGTGATATACTTCTCGAGACACCTGGGACTCGCGCGAGCGCGACACTGAGCATGATACGGATAAATCTTTGATGCTGCTCGGGCATATCGGCTTTCTCTCTTACGTACTCGAATTAATATTATATCGAAGTTAAAGCGCCGCCATTAATATTATACTGCCATTCGTAAGCAAGTTATCGTAAGCAAGTACATAATTATTCAACCACCTACACATGATTTTCCGTTTCTCCGATTTAAATCGACCCCCGACCTATTTCCCTCCCCCCTCCCTCCCCTCCCCTTTATCCATCTGAATTCTTTTTTTCGTTCTGCGAAATTTCAATGTTATTACTCGTTATTATTATGTATTAGAGTTAAAATCGAACAAGCTGACTGGTACACCAATTAATAATTTTAACGATTAACACGACCCAATTTCTTTTCCTAAATGACGACCGATCACGCTTATATCTATGAATATATATATATATATATATATATATATATATATATATATATATACATATATATTTTTTTTTGTTTAATTAGTACGACAATCAATCGTAATAAAAAGATCATTTTATTTCCCCAAAGTCGTGGGAATTGATAGATAGATAGGAAAAGTGAGGAAATGTTGAGACCTATTTTGTACCTCGTTAAATAGTTTCCCCCGTAATTTTGATTAAAAATTGTTCGACCAAGGCGTTTCAGTTTCTTCGTTTGTCAGACTCGATCGCAATGCGTCGGAAATTGTTCGCGAGGACTCGCACGACCGATCTTTTATTTATTTTTTTTTTTTTTTTTTTGCTCTCTGTTTTCTTCCTTTCTCCCTTCGAAATACTTAGGGTCCTTTATCGACGCGCGTTTCTACGTTCCGCGAGGACGCCGAAGCAAGGCGAAAGGAAGAATGGTTGGTTAACGAAGGCACAATGTCAGCCAATTATGTTCGCGCTGGAATGCGAATTAGCATCGCTAATCACGCGCACAAAGAACGATGGATTTCTTGCGACGACTCGAGACTACCGGTCTCCCTCGTCCTTTCTCTCTCCCCCCTACCTACCTACCTACCTACCCCCCCCCCCCCCCCGCTCCTCTACCTCTTTCTCTCCATCTCCTCGTTTTTCTCCTTTTCCTATACGTTTCTTCTCGACGATTTTAACGAACTTCGTGCTAGAAATACGCGTTCGCTTGGCAACGGAGTATGAGAGATGCCTTTCTTCGAGAAGGAGGAAAATATTTATTTCAGGATAGTTTTGCCCTTTCCGTTCGTGAATTACGACTTCCTTCGGATAGGGATAGGTTATAATACTTTGCACGTGCACGAGACTATCGCAGGTGCAAAATCGGGAAAATTACTTGACGACGTACGTTCTTATGGTAGTTTATGGTGACGTGACTGGTTTTGCTTCCTCTTTTTTCTTTTCCCTTTCTTCTTCTTCTTCTTCCTCTTTTTTTTTTTTATTTATTTATTCATTCGTTCGAAATGAAACAGATATATGGTATGTGGTCGTCGTAAATATACAATACATGGAGAGGTGAACAATATAAAAGCGGAAGTACATCGACGTCGGAAGGATCCATCGAATATAGGAATCCTTTCGGTATTTACCGGTATAATTAATATCATTATTGTGATGTCAAACGGAATGAGGGAAAAAGGATAGATATAGATATATATATATATAGAGAGAGAGAGAGAGAGAGATAGAGAGATAGAGATAGAGAGAGAGGGAATGATATCTGTACGTCGAGCGTGTATTACACGAGTCGTATATATGCGAGTCGGACAGGCTACCGGTCAGGCAGAATATGCTAAATACCATTAAACAACGTTGTTTTATGCTAAACGAGCATCCTCCTCCTCCTCCTCCTCCTCCTCGTTCGTGCTTGCTTCGTTCGCGGAAAGAACAATGAACAAACGAAAGAGACTTACGCGTCTCTTGCCGTCTCTTTAGCAAAAGACATTTACCGATGGAAACGTGGACTTCCTTTACTATCTAGAACGAGATTTCCCCTTCGCCGTGTTCTGTTGCTGCAAGAAAGCGGTTTAATTGCAATATAGGCGGGCTTAAGGGGGGGGGGGGGAAGGATCGGTATAAGAGCTGTTATAAATCAAAAATGGAATTTCATTATACACCACGGCTCGTTGATTTACTAATGCGAGGTCTTTATTAACCGTCCCGTTTCCCCGTTACCCCACCCAACCCCCTCCCAACCCCCTCCGCCTCCTCCTCCTCCGCCTCCTCCTCCACCTCCCCCGGTTGGCCCGCGGCGCCGCCAGAGATATCGCCATAGACTTTCAGTTCAGATCAAACTAATCAATTAAAAACGTTTGTGTAACGCATAAACGTTTATTAAAGCTAACGTATCTAAGAAGAGAGAATGGGTTCAATCGAATTTCACGATTTTATAATGTATCAAACGTTGGACGAGAAAGTCGCCGTCGATATTCTCAGGGATCGGATAGATCGCGAGTCATTTCCTAATTAGCGAGAAATTGGCGTGATGTAATCGTTCGATAAGATTTATATACGTGGAGGTCATCGTCTCGTATCGATCGATTGATACCGGTAAAGAGATGCATTCGGTCGGTCTCTACCTCTCTCTCTCTCTCTCTCTCTCTCTCTCTCTCTCTCTTTCTTTTCTATATTTTTTCTCTCTCGTTTATGCGTTATTGAAGTTTAACGAGCGTTACCTACACCGTCGAATGAATAACGAGAGATTTAATGGCCAAGAAAATTCCCCTATCGATTAGAAATCGACGCCGTGCGGAACCTCGATCTATGCAGTCGCCGCGGCTTCTTGACGCTCCAATGAAACGGGCGCGCTCGCGGATGTGTTTATCGAGACGTCGTAGATAAATCTCTCGTCTCGTTCGCTCGCGCGAACGCACCACTGGTTTCTCCCTCTCCCTCTCCCTCTCCCTCTCCCTCTCCCTCTCCCTCCCTTTACTTTACTCTCTTATCGTGAAAGGGCTTTCTAATTGGATTGCCTAAGATCGTCGTTGTTCCTTTGAAAACGTTACGGAAACTCTCTCGTAATTTTTTATTTATTATTACGGAAGTTGTATCTCGCGCGATGCTATGGCTTGGACACGAATCGTTAAACCTTAAGACGTTTTGTCTATAATTATAAATCGTCGTTTTAACGACGCGACGATATAAATTACGTGAGATTGAAAATATTTCCTTCGAGAATCCTCTGAAATATTTTCAAATGGTTGAAACTCTTAAGGGGGGAAAATGATTTGGTTAAACATTTCGATGAAAGATTTAATTGTACGTGTGAAAAAAAATGCATCGCCTCTCTCTCTCTCTCTCTCTCTCTCTCTTTCTCTTTCTCTTTCTCTTCATCCTCTTTCTCTTCGTAAATGGCTTTGTTTACAATATGATGTCTAGCGTATGTCCGATACGTAAGCTTTGCTATTCTTAAATATTATACCAGCTGCCTTTGAGAAGATAGGACTATGCGGATATTAGTAATAGTAGTAGTAGTAGTAGTAGTAGTAGTAGTAGTAGTAGTATTTGTTGTTGTATTAACAGTAGAAGTAGTAGTAGTAATAGGGGACCGCGTTGATTCTTAATCATCTGTATTATGGGGTGACTCCGCACCATAGATATTTTTTGTAAAGGTGAAAACAAGGAAGAGTCTCTCTCTCTCTCTCTCTCTCTCTCTCTCTCTCTTCGTCCTTTTCTCCTTTTCCTTTTTTTTCACTCTCGGTAGTGGGAAATCGTTCGATAGTACGACAAATCGAAGTTCAGAGGATACAGTTCCTTGGTCGTCCCGGAAATAATTCATCGCTTGGCGTCGTTTCTTGCGTCGATAAATAACTCTCTTAAGAGAGAGAAAGAGAGAGAAAGAAAGAGAGAAAGAGAGAGAGAGAGAGAGAAAGAGAAAGAGAGAGGTCAGAGCGCGTCAGTACGGCGCAGCACCGGCAGAGTGTGACTCACTGACGCGCGACGAGCAACGGCCCGACAACAAGACGATATCAAAATGCACGACCGTCTTTCGAGCAACTCCAGGGCCGTGCTCCGTTCAAAGACTCGAACGTACTTACTTTACCACTCTTGAGATCCTTCCCTCTTTCCCTTTCCTTTTTCCCGTCTCTATCTTTCTCTCTTTATCGTCTCGAAAAATTGATTTACGGACTACACGTCAGTCAGCTTACCGAATCATTCGATCAGTTCGACAAATATTATTTAAAGACTTTTAGTATAACCCATTGTAATAACAATTAATCAATTAGAATGACAATCGTTGAAATAATTAACATGAATGCTTATAATGACAGATCGAACGTATATGATTCATAAACCAACTATCGTCCAATCACGTAGGCACACGCATACTATTTACTCGTCCTATGTTACGAATTAATATTAACGTACATTCGTACGTTATTAATACGCGTTGGTGCGTTCGTATGCTTTGTTGGTTCTTTGAATTTCATTCCGTTTCTTTCTTCTTTCTTTTCAATACTAAATTATTTTACGACGACGACGACGACGACGACGACGACGACGACGACTACGTGTAAGTCGAAGCGAAGCCGGCATACTCGGATATTTTTTTCCAAAGCGTCGATATTTTTCAGACGTCAAATGGAGGAGAGACGTAAAAGCACAGCCCTGGGCTGGGCGTTAGGACGAGGGACGGTCTCTCTCTCGTGAAAAACCGTATGACATGCGCCGGCCAGACAACGGCGCGCCTTTAAACACGACCCGAAGAGATAAAGAAAGGAGAAAAACTAGAGAGAGGTGAGCACCCCTCGTAGGAGAGACGAGGAAGCTTCTTCGTCTTTGCTACGTGTAAGACGAACGCGAAAGCAAAAGTTCTGTGTGGGTGGTACACGAAAGGGTGTATCCTTCTCTTAGATGCTTCTCTCCGATTTTCTATCTCCGTCTTTCTCTCTCTCTCTCTCTCTCTCTCTCTCTCTCTCTCCTCCTTATCTTTCTCTTGTTCGAACTTTTCATAGTGAGTTCGCGCGACATTCGAAAAATTCAAATTCACGATGAATTTTCATCTCGAACAGTTCGTCTTCTTCGATGGAAATCAATTTTCAAGAGAATCGTCGTACTCGACTCTCTCTCTCTCTCTCTCTCTCTCTCTCTTGTAAAGAGTAAATTCTACGTCTTCGAACGGTTTTATCTGTCGCGCATTCCATTCCCAAAATATTTTCGAGAGCGGCATAAAAGGGAGCCTTTATGAGACGGTCGAATACTTTTGACTTATACAACGATACTCGACAGCTCGTTAACCCATTTCTCGAAGTGGGTGGAGAAAAGTCTAGTCGGTGCTTTATCGTTTCACTGTTTTCAGAGAAAGGAAGGAAAGAAGGAACGAAGGAAGGAAGGAAGAAAGGAAGGAAGGAACGGACGACGAAAGGGGGAACCTTTTTATTTCAAACACACTCGCCTAAAAACCGTACTGTAAATTCCCTTTTAACAAGGGAGTGAGTAGAATAAGGGGAGACATCATGGGGAAACGAAGATACTATTCTCGGTCGTTCAGTAAACCGCGAAAGATTGAACGACGGAGTGACGTTACCGGTATGTACATACATACAGAGAGACATATATTATACATATGTATGTTAGGAATGCCGATTCGAGAAAAGAAACGAAACGTAAGCCAATCCTCTCTTCAATCCATACGATTCCGATCGTTCGACGTTGAAATTTATTTATACAAATTTTTCTTTTTTATATTATATATATAAATTTTTTTATATATCGATTTCTTTTAAATCTCTTTTCTTCTTTTTTTATGATTTTATTTCTCTCTCTCTCTCTCTCTCTCTCTCTCTCTCTCTCTCTCTCTCTCTCTCTCTCCCTCTTTAAAGTCACCTTGTACAATCAGACTGTTAACGATTTGGCCACATTTTCTTTTCTTTATATATATGTATATATATATATATATATATATATATATATATATATATATATAAATTTTTTAAGAAAAATAATATGTAAAGAAAGATCATGCTTCCAACAGATTGCTGCAGATATGATAAATAAATGAACAGAGTCTCGTTCATCCAATTCACGTTCATAAACTCGGATCTGTTCGCTACTACGTACTTGTATACGCATATCAAAGTTGCGTGGCGCATAGAAGTAGGTAGCCTTGAGAGTCCGCGCGTTTTCCATTGGAACATACTGTTCGAGGCATCTGCGTGCCAGGATCTCTCTCTCTCTCTCTCTCTCTCTCTCTCTCTCTCTCTCTCTCTTCTATATCTCTTTCTCTCTTTCGTCTTCTCGATTTGTATTTCTGAGAGAGGATAAGCGACGTGTGTCATCGATTTGCATAGTAGCTAAGCGAATACACGAGCAGGTTTATATCAACGATATAACTTTGTTTTCAGGCTCTCGTAACGGGCTCGAGGAATAAATGTTTCTAAATACATATATATCCAGGTTCGATTTCTATTCGTAATTTCATCCGTTAGTGTTCAATATAAATTTCTTCCATTTTCTTTTCTTTTCTTTCTTTCTTTTTTTTTTTATGTATTTTATGCACAATTTACTATGAGGAGATCAGGGTACGAGAAAGTTCTTTCTTTTTTTTTTTTTTTTATCGCATCGAAGCTTCGATTTATTCGTTCTTATCGCGACGAGTCTCTCTCTCTCTCCCTCTCTCTCTCTCTCTCTCTCTCTCTCTCTCTCTCTTTCTCTCTTTATATATGTATCCTATGACAGTTAACGTCAAATTACAAGTTTATCAATTATTTCGACGTAATAAGCTGAAGCAACGTGCAATGGTCCATGATATTGTAATACATATTCTATAGCTTTTGTTTAGGCTAATAAAATTCCAATGATAAGACATAATAACGCGTTGTATATAGGTATTTGATACATAAATACATACATACATATATATATATATATATATATATATATATATATATATATATTCGTACCTTCCATGCATAATCGCGATGTGGCCCGGCAAACTCGGCGCTGATAAAAATGGGGTATAGTCATTTTGTGCTTTTAGAATTATGTAAGATAAATGAAGGTGCTATATAAAGAATATTTATATATATATATATATATATATATATATATATATATATATAACTATTCGATTTCGAAACTAACGTTAGCGTGTAGTTACGAAAGTGATCCGCTCTATAGGAGTGGATTTGTAAGTACGCCAGTTAAATAACAAAAGGTTGATAGTTTCATTTTCACTTAAGTTTATTACGATATGTCTTATGCATGTATGATCTTATCGTAATGGTGGAAGGATTGAAGTAATAGAAATAGAAAGAGAAACAGAAAGAGAGGGAGTTCAAATTTCCAAAACCATTTTACGGCTTTCTCTCTCTCTCTCTCTCTCTCTCTCGGATTTTCTGTTCTTTTGTAGATAAAAGAACGATAAATGAGAGCAACGCCTTCCGTTTTTATATGGAGACGCTTAGAGCGAAACGTCGAAGCGAGAATCGTATTACCGAAACCGTTATAATGCTAGGCTTGCGTACTGAAGCATGAGAGAGAGAGAGAGAGAGAGAGAGAGAGAGAGAGAGAGAGAGAGAGAGAGAAAGAGAGAGAGAGAGAGAGAGAGAGAGAGAGAAAGAATTGGGTGCCGAACGGTCGAAACCGGTAAAAAAACGAAGATAAAGGATTTCCAAGATAAACTAGACCGGAATTTCATCGTCAAATTTCCCCTTTCATGGCCATTAAAATGGGATAATACGAGAGTGGAGACTAAACCAATAGAAATAAGAAAGATAAATACTTCTTTGCCAATGATTTTAAATAAATTGGATAAACGTTCCCGCGTATGATATAAAAGTTAAAAAAAAAAAAAAAAGAAAAAATGAAATAATAAAGGTAAAAAATAAAATGAAATAAGGAAGTGAATAAATAGATAATTCAATGATTTATTTATTAATATCCATTTCGACGGCATTCGACAAGGGTTACATTGTACGGATATGTAAATTTATGCGTATAAAAAGGAATGATACAAAATCATGTTACTTTCGTTCATTGTAAATTCATTTCCTTGAGAGTTCTCGATCGTTTTCACTATCTATCAAAAAAAAAAAAAAAAAAAAAAAAAAAAAGAAAAAAAAGAAAAGAAGAAGGAACGAACGATAATTCGTGATATTTATCATACAGATATTTATCATAGACGTTAAACTACGAGCTTGTTGTCGCGCGATAGCCCATGATCGAGAAAGCTTCTCGTTCGTTCGTGTTTAACGTGATAAATTTCTCGTCGATCTCTGCACGAGTTAAACTCGAATTTGATTTATAGACGCGCGAATACTTGGCCGCCTCTTAGGTGTGCTATCGATGAAGTCATTAAACCACGGGGACTTCTCCGCGGGACGATACATTATCGTGTTCGAAAAGAGACAGAAGAGAGACCGGGGAATCAATACGGTCGTTCTCTTCTCTCTCGTCGTGCCGTTTCGAGGAGATAAGTTCGAAGACGAGATCTACGAAGACGACGAGGACGAGGACGAGGACGAGGACGAGGACGAGGACGACTAAGACGACATTATCGGTAGTGATGGGAGTTACATACGAGTGTAGTTTTAACAGGACGAAACGTGTGATATCTATAAGGGTAACTCTTCGGAGAAATTCCAGCTCGATGACGAAGTAGAAGGATTCCTGAAAAAGAAAATATATCTTTACTTTCTGACTGTCTTCCTTTATTTCTTATTTTTTTTTTTTTATTTTTTCTATTTCTCCGTTTCATTTTTCTCTCTCTCTCTCTTTTTTTTTTTCGATATCTCACTTTTCGCTTCGTCACGATAAAACCCGTGTACTCGGACGATTTCTTTTTTTTTTTCTCTCGTTTTCTCTTTTCTCTTTTCTCTTTTTTTCTTCTTTTCTTTTCTTTTCTTTTCTTTTCTTTTCTTTCCCCTTAAATATACGTTCTTCAATCCAACGAAATATCACGCTTGACACTTGCGAAAGGAGTAACGACTTGGAAGATGTTCGGGGATCGCTAGTTCGTTATTATAGGGAAGAACCTTTAATACTACGACGTAATAATCGTGACGATTATTACGTTCTTGCGAATGTCATCTCCTCGTTCATGTGGTTCTTTCGTAAGTATTAAA
>OU426855.1:6502836-6517836 GCA_911387685.1 Dolichovespula media | reverse complement strand
CTGTTTTTGCGGTTACGTCGAGCGTGTCTCCTCCTCGTGCGGATTCGTCGGTAATCGCTACACGAGATCGAAGGTGTCGTTTGGAATTCGAAAGGTATCGGATGGGAAAAGGAGAGTGCGTCGAACTCGAACGGGACAACGTTCGAATTTGGCGCCAAATCGATCATCGTCGAGGGAACGACCAGTGTATATATATATATATATATATGTATATATATATACACACACACACATACATACATACATAAATAAATGCATATACGTACCGATAGATAAATCGGACGAATACCGCGTGTTGTTCTCTCATTGTTTACAGTGCGATTTTTTTAATATTATGTACGGTACGAAGAAAGTGACGAAGTGATTTTTTCTTTTTTTTACAATATATTTGTGTGTATTAGCTTAGAAACAAAACAAAAAAAAACAGAAAAAGGAACAAGACGATTTCTCTGTTTCTATCTTTCTCTATTTGTTTATCTCTGTCTATTTCTCTCTCTCTCTCTCTCTCTCTCTCTCTCTCTCTCTCTCTCTCTCTCGCTCGAAAACTCGTCGTCTCTGATGCTTCGACATTCACGCACGTCATTTCTCCTGCCACTGGATTATTCGACTCGTCGTCGTGGGCGAGCACGTGGACGCTCGCCGTCCTTCTCCTTCTCTTCTTCAACTTCGTTTTCACATTGGGATCTTCCGCGAGGACTGGCCGATTCGCCGGGAAAGAAGCTTTCTGCGATATTTGGGTAAGTTATCTTCAATTATTTATATTTCTCTGCACTTTTATCCGTAACATATATACGTATATATTAAACTCGGAATATATATATATATATATATATATTTAAACTTAGAATACACACATATACATATATATCTATCTATCTATACACACACACACACACACACACACACATATATATATATCAGACTCGGAATATATATTTATACTTCTAATGTATATATGCATCAAAACTTTTACACAGTTACGTTTTTTGTTTGTTTACGTTCTTACAAACAAACGAATATATCCCGTCGTAGTTTCCTCTTGTCCGTTTTATATTGTATCGCCAAAGGAATTTACTTTTTGTTTTTCTTTTCTTTCCTTTTCTTTTCATTTTTTTCTTTTTCTTTCAACGTTCGTTCGTAACTCATAAGAAATGTAAACACCACCTGTATTTTGCTCCGATTATTATTTATCATCGTCTTCAGGGACATAACGCTTATCAATAAGAACGAAGGATCGATCTCGTCTGTTGTGTTTTGTCTGTGTTCTTCTTACTATGCAATATAAATATTCCATGGGCTCGAACTGTCGCGTTTCACCGTTCCCTTTAGTTCACCGTCGCTCCTTCCTCGTCCTGAACCGAAGGACCCGACCGAGTTTTTCGAGATTCTTTGTATTCTTTTCTTCCTTTCTCTTTCCGAGAAACGGTCATTGTAATGTTTTCGGTCAGGGAAGGCTAAAGAAGGGATTTGCGTGCATCGAACAAAAAAAAAATAATATATATATATATATATATACAGGGTGAGACGTTTAGTTCTAATAGTTCGTCGTGATTCTCTTGTTCGTATTTAAAAATCAAGAGGAAAAAAAAATATTTTGTTTACCAGGAAGCATCGTGTCGTTTAATATATGCCATTACCAATCTATTGTTATAACGATTTTCTCGTGTTAGAGAATCTGAGAAAATTGTAAGCTTGCCGATAAGGTATTACTGTTATTAGAGAAGCGTTAACTCCGTTAGCAATAAGTTTCTATTATCGTGAAAGTAACGTGCGAAAGTGCGAAGGAACATAAGGTTAACTGCTTTACTATCTCACGAGAGGGATATATAAGTTACGGCTCTCGTCCATCTTGAATCATTATAGTTTGACAAGAGCCACTCATCGAGAGTTTTTCTAAACGAACAGAGATAACGACGATCTCTGTTGACAATTTCGTATCGAATATCGGGGTCGTACATACGAGGCGAGTCTGTGAAGGAAATGGCAAGAAATCTTTTTCTTTTCTCTTTTTTTTTTTTTCATTATTTATACAACGATCGCAGCTACGAAACTTAAATCGAAATTTCTGTTTTTCTTTCTTCGTAATGTCGTTCGAGCAAAGCACATATCGATCGATCGAACAACAAAGATATCTAGGTTCTCCGAAAAGAGAGGATAAAAGAGAGAGAGAGAGAGAGAGAGAGAGAGAGAGAAAGAGAGAGGTGGGAATTTTCAAATAAGAATTCCTGATTAGGATTCTATGGAGTGTTCCTATAGCCGATGACATCATCGAGAAGGATCATCATCCTCTTGGAATTCCCTATCGATTAAAATCTTCCTTCTACTAGTCACGCTTCTTCGCACGTTTCCTGACTTGTACGCAGCTGAAACGTGTATGTTCGGAAATGAAAGGAAAATAATACTTCCGATCGAGATAAAAAAATTTATACATACATATATACATATACATACATACATAGATACATATATATATAGATAGATAGATAAATAGATAGATAGATAAATAGATAGATAGATAGATAGGTAGATAGATAGATAGATATACTCCAAAAGTCTTTTGATATCTGTTAAGATTAGACAATAAAGTTTGACAAAAGAGATTAAATAGTAATATATAGGAAATAAGAAAACATTCTTCGAGAGATTAATGGCACGACGGCAACGAAATGTGCGTGTAGAAGCAGCAAGGTATTTATAACTTTATATCGATTAACCTTTCAGAGGAGGAAGGCGTATGCACATTGCGTTTATGCGTGCTGCGTCTACCTACTGCTAGTTCGCATTCGTCATGGCTATGCCGTCGTTGTAAACCATTGTCTCTTACTATTCTTCCCTGTCTCGCATCCCATAAAGCTTGTCTTCGATTAAGTTCTAATTTTCTTTATTAATCTTCTTCATATATATATATATATATATATATATATATATATATATATATATATATATATATATATATATATATATGTCCTGAACGTATCCTACGTGCTCGAAAGCACGTAAGCATTTCCAGTGAGAGATGGTCAGTCTCAATGTTATTTGGACGGAATATCTCTCTTTCTCTCTCGTGTCCGGTAAATCTAGTCAGGAGTCACGAAGTGTCGAGGAAAATAGAGTCCACGATACACTACTATGGAATAGAGGACGGTTCCGGTATCGTACGGACCTCGTTCCCCTATTGTCCCTTGCATTCCTAGTATTTATCTGTCGCCTAGTGGCGTTCTCCGAATGGTAGCTCTCTACTAGCAAAGCGAATTGCTTCTCTCAAGAGTCACTGTTCCGATTGCGAAATTTTAAAATCGAAAGAGACAGAGAGAGAGAGAGAGAGAGAGAAAGCATACGGACTCCTTAATTCGAGCCGGGAGAGCAAGTTATTTCTGCGAGTTCGTCTCTCGGTTAGAGGCCTCGTTGTGCTGTTTTTAGCCGATAAACCCGTCTTTTTGTCTCTTAAAATATAATTGTTATACGTTTAACGACAGATTGAACAATCGACAATTTGGATATATCGAATTCATTGAATTCCCTTTAAACGATAGATGTCACTTTTTCACTTATGAATGGACTTTCCTTCGTGGTGTATTATCAAGCGACGAATAAACAGAACGATTACGTGTTCCGAAAACGTAAGATAGATAAACGGCCAGATACCTGATTGTGCTAATATGCACGGTTCGAGGTCCACGGTAGTGTTGTGTGGATGACGATAAGATTGTCTCTTTGATTTGTCGAAGTTAGACGTGTATTGTCAACGAGTATACTCATTCATCGTTTAAAACTATGTGTTTGTCGTTAGATAAAACGCGATTAAAACTAACATTTTTATATCTTTGTTTATATATATATATATATATATATATATATATGTATATATGTATAAATGTATGTACGTATATATTTCTTGTTGTAAAAACAATTTAATCGATCGAATAGGAGAAGGACTAGATAAGGGAGAAGAGAAGAAGATTTCGGTGGAAAGTAAGTTTGCCGATACGGAAATTAGATAGAAATCATCGATTTAAATCACCCCTTCTAATCGTGCCTTTTATCTAAACTACCAGTTACAAGCACGCTGCCGTCATCGATTGAGACATTGAACGTAATCTAAAGCGAGTTAGTTCTATGCTAGGGCCGTTAGTTCATTCGTTCGTTCGTTCGTTCCTACGTTCCAACGTTCCAACGTTCCTACGTTCATACTTACGTACGTGTACCTACGTTAATTACTTTATCCGTTCTATCACGAAACTAATCACAGTATCAAACGATAACTTTTTCCTAACGTAACAAATTACGAATTATTCGTACGAATTATTTCCTATAACGTTAACCTCGAATCGAATGGTATTCGATCCATCGAAATGTAATAAAATTATCAATTCTTTTTTTCCTTACTTTTCGATTTGTAACTAACGATATATCAATTTATTCGAGGATTAGATCACTCGACTTATATACGCCGATAGACGGGAATATCCGTTTCGCGGGAAAGAAAATGGCGCGTTGATGGTTTATAAGTCGGATACTTCGGCGTACCTTCGGTCCTTCATTCTTTTATTCCGTGGCCGGTCTTTACACGGCTCGCCAACGTCCCTCCGCGTGATTTACATCCCGCATTTATGACGCAACGTAAAATCGTGCAAAACTTTGCTCGCGCGCGTTCACTAGCTTGACTGACTCTGACGCGAGTCTAAACTCTTCTTCTTCTCGTTGAGACGCCGGGAGCCGTTAAAGACGACGTTCTGTCTCTTCCCAGAGAAAGATCCTTCTTTCTCTCTCTCTCTCTCTCTCTCTCTCTCTCTCTTTCTCGTTCTTTCTCTTCTTACGTACTTTCCACGCTTTTAAACGCCTGTATATCTCGTTGGACGATGTATGAGATATTTATGTATGAGATGTATGAGGTATTACGATCCGGCTTTTATTCCTCGTACGTCGGCACTTCGAATAGTTTTCCCGACGACATTTTTCTCATCTTCGAACCTACGAAGCTTATACCGATATTCTCTGTACTTTTTTCTTTCTTTTTTCTTTTTGCAAAAAAAAATCTCTAAAGTGTGCGTATAGATACATAGGATAGATATACATACGGTATGTTTGCTTCGTACGATACGTTACGTGCGTTCTGTAGCGTGTCGACGAGTGCACGGATAGTGAGACAAATATAGCTTAGGCATTGTCGCATTGAAAGGAGGAAGGAGAGAATGAGATAGTGAGAAAGAGGAAAGGAGAGAGAGAGAGAGAGAGAGAGAGAGAGAGAGAGAGAGAGAGAGAGAGAGAGAGAGAGAGCAAGCTCTCGCACTTTCTTTCACGTAATTTATTATTCCGCGTGGCGAATATTCGCAGTCAATCAAGGAGAGACCGAGTCCAGTACGGCTTAGAAAGTCCTTCGTGGTGTACTATTAAGCTCGCGTATCAGAAATAACGATTAGAATAGGCGGAATTAACGAGGGCAGGAACGACGTTAGCTTCGTAGCTATTCCGCGTCCGTTTCGCCGCGTCTGGTATCTCTCTCTCTCTCTCTCTCTCTCTCTTTCTCTTTCTCTTTCTCTTTCTCTTTCTCTCTTTATCGCAGAAAATTCTTTAGATCGTCATACACACACACTCTCTCTCTCTCTCTCTCACACACACACACACACACGCGCACACACATACAAACGCACACACATGTACGTATGTGTACATACATAATAGAGCTTTAAACTCGCGCACTTTCACGATCAGAATTATACACTCTGGCGAACGAGTTTATCTGCGTCTTTCTTTGCGTTGCTCGATACACGGCAAAGTTTAAATTCCAAGTTCCACGAGAGAAAGAGGAAAAGGGTGGTGGAAAAGGAAGAGGTGGAGGAGAAGGAGGAGGAGGAGAAGGTGGAGGATAAGGAATCGACAAACGTTGCTCGGACAAACGTCTCGCTCCCTTTAGGGCATCGTTATAAAAGCGAGAGACACGCGCGTGGACGACGCGTATAATCCTTTGCCGAATGCCTCGATAACGACGTAAATTCTCTCAGCTGAGATGTTACAGCGCCTTACTATATCCTCGGGGCTACGATCGTTTAAGTTAAAGCGAACGATTTATTTCCTCATTAGGAACAATGTGCCAAAGTGGGAATAGACGACAACGATGATGATGATGATGATGATGATGATGATGATGACGACGACGATGACGATGACGATGACGACGACGATGACGACGACGGACGAAAAAATTTGTGTTCTTTACTTCTTGTCCACGGAAATGTGCGAGCAACGGAAAAGAAAGGAAACGAGTTAAAAGAAAAGAACATATATGTACTTATGTCGTTCGACGTGTACTTATTTATTGCTGGCTCGATTTCATTTTTTTTTGTTTGTTTTTTTTCTTTTAAAGTGGTTATAATGTATTGTTCGGGTAGCTCGAAACATTCAGTGACGATATCTAAATGATTACGAATTATTATTTATAGCTATACTATATAAGTGTATATATATATATTTATATTTATATATATGTGGACCATTTATTTTGAAAATGGTGCAAGTCTGTTTTTTGTTCTTTCGAGAATATTAAAGGTTAGAATAATTTGTCGATAATAAAATGTAAATTATGTCAAGGCTGATAATGTTTTTACTTATTTATCAATATGTAATTTGATTATATAAATTTCTTTGAGGCAAATTTCACTATAATATATATATATATATATATATATATATATATATATTTACAGGCTGTAAATATAATGTAATTCCTTTATATACGTGTATATTCATAATAAACGGTCCATATATGTATATATATATATATATATGTATATGTATGTATGTATGTATGTATATATATATATATACAAGTACTATTAATATATAATACATAATTTAGGACATATATTTTTCTCATTTATTTGATAATATTGATAAACCTATAGAATATATTACACACACAAGCGTGCGTGCGGTAATGGGTCATATATTCTTGTGATTTATCAATATTGTCAAATAAATTTGAGAAAAATATATCCATTGAAATTTTCATTAGGAATAATCCAAAACTTTTCGAACAAGCCGAAAAAATCTTGTTTTTCTTCGGAGGAATATATATATATATATATATATATATATATATACATACATACATACATATGTATATAATACACAAATATCTTTGAGTTTTCCGAAGACAATTTTTCTTTTCTCGTTTGAGAAGCACCACGGGAGGGTAAAGGATGAATAGTGGAAGAAGCGATAACAGGGGGGGTCTTTTTTTTCGGTCCTCAGGAAGAGGGAAGAAGAAGCCCCAGGTAGTTGGAGTAAAGATGGCAAGCTTGAAGCCGACGTTTTATATGTTTTTTCCATTTCTCTTCTTTACACACTTATTCTTTGATTTTAGTGCCTTGCTTTAACCAAATTCTCTCTCTCTCTCTCTCTCTCTCTCTCTCTCTTTCTCTCTATCTTTAGTTCTCTCTGTTATTCGATCCAACAGATTACACATAAACTATACGTGAAAGCTGTGCCTGATTCTCAGCATACATAAGTTCGGCTAAACGATGATATTGCAAGATATCGAGATAAAAGAGTAACTTCCTCTTGGAATCCTCTCCTCTCACGGATGGGTAAACGACGATGACGACGTATGAGAAGCAAGAAAGCAATTACGGTCGATTAAACGTTAAAGAGCTATTGTCACCGATGAGGACTTTAATAATAAGAAAGAAAGAAAGAAAGAGAGAGAGAGAGAGAGAGAGAGAGAGAGAGAGAAATCCTAATACCGCTCGTCGTTCGTGCGTGAAATTGAACGAAAAGGCGAACGGATGGGGTGGGTGGTGGTAGGAAGAAAGGGAAGGAAGTAAGAAGAAGAAAAAGAAACGGTAAAAAAAAGATGAGATAGTCCGTTGTTGATTAGTGCAACGCGAAAATATGTATGTATATTTTACCGCGATGTCCTCGAAGGCCGGAAGCTGCATAAAACATAAAAATCGTGGGCGTCCTTCCGCCGATAGTTTACAATGAAATGTCGAAATCTTTTTCATCAACGATATCGTCGTCGTCGTCGTTGTCCTCGTCTTCATCGACGATGTAACGGATAAAAGAGAAAGATGGATAGATATAGAGATAGAGAGAGAGAGAGAGAGAGAGAGAGAGAGAGAGAGATCATCGCTAGATTTCATCGGCATTCGCAAAATGCTAAAAGGTTATTGGATTTTTCTTCCATTGAGAGATCCCCTTCTTCTCCTTACTTTCTTATGTGTATATATACATATATACATACATATATATATATATATATATATATATATATATATATATATATTCATATAAATATATACATACCAACATACATCGATGTATACACATATCGTTGGCTCTTCGACGGTTCTTCGAATGCTGTTAATTATAGTGTGTGTCCATCAGGATGAAGTAACGGTCGTTGTGGAGCTGCGTACCAACCTTCTTCGCGGATCCGATCGCCAAAGCCGATCGCGAAGCGAGATAAACCAGCCGCCGAACATAATTTCGATCTTCGATTCGGTCGAACATATCTATATTACGATTTTCGTTCGTACGGGCGCGCGAATGATTCGAAAGATATCAATTCTATCCCCGTTTATAAAATTAAAAATCTATCAACTTCGATAACAACGATCGATCGTTGCCGTTCAAATTTTTCATTCCGATAGATAGATAGATAGATCGATCCATCGATCGATCGATCGATTCGATTGAATCGACCCTATCGAATCAAATCTCAAGGAAAGTTCTTACGTCGAAGGATCGTCGAAGTTCTATAGCGAGGAACGAAATGATTCTGTCGATCGATCCGATAGATCGTTAATGAAATCCGATGCTTTTCGATCGGACAAATCGGCCCTCTACGGAAGAGAGGAGGACGGGACGTCGTTAAAGATCGCGGATATTCTCTCTCTATCTCGCGCCATTATACGCCTCGGAATCGGTCGCGCGTAAAACCAGTTCTACGACTCCGGAGAGTCGCGTGAAGGAGGAGGAGGAGGAGGAGGAGGAGGAAGAAGGGAAGCGAGAAGATACGGAGATGTGGAGGGTAGAGAAGACAGAGAGAGAGAGAGAGAGAGAGAGAAAGAGAGAGCTCTTTTCTATATATATATCTTTCTCTGTTTCTCTTTTTACCTACCAGAAAATGGTTCACTCCGATCACGCTTTATTGTACGTATCTACTTTTTCCAAGGAACGTTTATCCGATTCTCGTACGATCTGGCGAGGATCTTGAAGAAAGAACGTTAGGTACGTACTCGGTAATCCGTGATCCGCATTCGATCGATACACGCTTGCACGATGGCCGATGGACGTTTCGAATACGTGTATGTATAGACAATTATCGCGACTGATCTCGATCAATGTGATGTTATTGTCGCTCCATTCGAATTACATTTCTTTCTTTCTCTGTTTCTTTTATTTTTTGTTCGTTTCACTTGATTATTTTTATTTTCGTTGTTCTTTTTTTTTTTTTTTTTTTTTTTTTTTTTTTTTTTTTTTTTTTTTTTTTTTATTGGGTATAAAGATCACGACCATCCGTCCGTTCGATATTGTTATTACAATAGAATGCACGTCATGTTAAATCGAACTCGACTTGAAGGATTCCGAAAGGATGTATGCATGTATGTATGCGTATAGGTATCTAAATGGAAAAAAAGAATTCGGATACGAATTTAATTTCGAGCTTTGGAATTTCTAGTCGACTCATGATACCCGTCTCTTCGCTATCTCATGAATCTTCTCTTCTCCGTGAGACGACCTAAACAAACATCTCTCGTCTAAAGCCGACTTGTAGCACGTTTCCCCGTTCCTTCGTTTTTTTTTTTTTTTCTTTATGTATGTATGTATGTATGCATGCGTGCGTGCGTGCGTGCGTACGTGCGTGCGTGCGTGCGTGTGTGTTTATGTATATATGTATGTATGTTTGTATGTATGCATGTATGCATGTACGTTTGTATGTACGTATGTATATATATATGTGTGTGTGTGTGTGTATGTACGTACATATGTATGTATATACGTATGTATGTACATGCGTATGTACACTGCCATACAAAAGTGTGTGGACAGTTATGAATTTTAGGAAATTCGTAAAATATAATACATATTATTATTTTCTCTCGATATTTTTCGACGAACCCTATTATAAATACAAATTTTTAATATGTTATAATAATATTAAATTGCAAAATTTAATCATTCCTTCGGTTTAAATGAATACAAGTTTTCTTTTCCAGTAGTTTAATGCCGCATTATATACTGTTGTTCGCGGACGATTTACTACAAGACTTTGTTATTCCATTTTCTTCGATATTTTTGTTCATTTTCCTCGAACTGTGTTCCGCGGTATGATCTGCTATCGTTTTATTACATAGTTCCAATAATTTCAGCGTGCAGGAACGTTGAATAAAATCGTAGCGTCCGCTTTGTATTTTTTATCGACTTCAGTCCGATTGGAATCGAAACGGCGTGTTTTCGTTCGTCGGAAAATTAATAAAAAATTAAACCAAGATCGTGTGGTACCCACCATTAAACGAATGAAGGGAGGGGGGTGGAGGGCAGGGGATCGTTCCGTCGTGTCATGGGAATGTTTTGGCAATAATATGGCGGGTGATTCGATCGAAATCAACGGTATTTCGAAGAAAGAAATTTATTTAAAGATTTTAATAGACCAAACAATTCCACCAATAATTTTACATTTATTCTGGACAACGACACGTAACATAAAGCTACAATATATTTACGAACTATTTAAAACGATTAGAAAAAGATCCTAATTTAAAAGTAATGGAATGGCCATCCCGAATCTCCCGATTGGAACCCCATTGAAAAACTGTGGGAACACTTGGACGTACGGGTTAGAAAACTATGTCCAATGTCCGAGAAACGTTTGTGAGAAAGTTTGCGAAAGAGTCGAATGGATCAATAATGAAAGCGAGATTATTGGGAAATTTAATAGCCAGGATGCGACGACTCGCGTAAACGCGATCGTAAGAGCATGCGGTAGATTTATAGACGAAAAAAAAATATATATATATATAAATGTTTGTTATTAATATTCGTGAGATATTTACTGTATTATTATTAAAATATGTTTTCTAACATTGTAAAAAAGAAAAAATAATATACACAAAAATTAATGAAATTTATCAAAGATTTATAAATATAAATAAAATATATATATATATATATAAATAATAAAATAATTTTCTATATATAATAATACATATATATATATATATAAATATATTATTATAATATAATATTTATATTATATTTATCGTAACTTCTTTCAGGCTGTTATAAGAATAAGGAAAAGTGTCCACATAATTTTGTATGGCAGTGTATGTATGTATTCATGTATATAAGTATGATTGTATGAATGTATATATACGTATGTATGTATGTATGTATATATGTGCATGCGTACGTACGTACGATGCACGCTTACCGATTGATATAAAGCGACGCGCTGTTTATTTGAATCGAATCGATCGACGGATTCAGCTATGATCTCAATATTTTCAAGCGACCTTTTGCATGACGCCTTCTGCCGGTTTCATCTTTCTTCTCTCTCTCTCTCTCTCTCTCTCTCTCTCTCTTTTTTAACTCTTACGAAAGTGAAACTACGCTTTCTTCGTGTTTGACGAGCTATGCAAATTTTATTGAGGATACGTTGCAAAATCGTTCGACTCCAAAATTGATATAAAAGAGATAGAGATAGTTAGATAGATGGATAGATAAATAGAGAAAGAAAGAGAGATTACCAAATAATCCGAGTATTTATGCGAATATATTTTCATCGTCGTTGATATATCAGAGAAAATTAATTCGACGATTTCGAAGATTTGGTTGTAATCGCTTAATGTTATCTGTTCCATGCGATAAATAAATAAATAAATAAAAAAAAAAAAAAAAAAAGAAAAAAATCTTTTTAAGGAAAATACTAAAAGAAGAAAGATAATAAGAGGGAAAAGGAAAGGTAGATACGTATCGACTACGTTGGAAGCACATAAGACCGTCGTCGTTAACGTTATTTCTGTGTCCTCTCTCTCTCTCTTTCTCTCACACACTTGCCAATTAACTATCTCCGCAAACACATCCTAAGATAAGATACTACTCCCTCCTCTATCCTCATAGATACCTTGACTTTCTGCTTGTTTCGATTCGAACGTTTCCGCGATAAAAAGCGATCGAACGCGATCCTCGTCGCATGGCGCGTAGGTACTTGACATATGTCAGAGATTAAATCGCCCTGATAAAGAGCGTCACATCGTCGACATCTTCCGTCAATTCCGCCGTTCTAATTAGAAAGCCAATTAACGTCGCATGCGCGATCACCAAGTTTTATGTTCTTATTTCTAGTGGAAACGTCATCTCTTGTTCTTCATCCTACAGATAGGAAGAAAAGATAAATAGATAGATAGTTAGATAGACAGATAGATGGATAAATAGATAGAGATAAAGAGAGAGAGAGAGAGAGAGAGAGAGAGAGAGCTTTATGTAGAATGGAAAATTACGAGAGTTCTTAGTACAATTGCTAGATTCAACCGATATATATATATATATATATATATATATATATATATATATATATATTTACATACATAATACATACATACATACATATGTATGTTTCTGGAGATGAAGGAGCGCTCAAACGTAATATGAATCACTCTTTCGTCGGTGGTTTCATCGCTACGTTGAAAGAATTCGCATATAATTATCATCGATATTTGTAACATTACAATTTCATTTGAGTAAAATGTTAGAATGAACGTTCGATTCGTCGCTTTATTTTACAACGATCATAATATTTTCAAATCACTTTCTTATATCGTTCGAAATCGTACGTAACCGTAGAGACGAATTAAACTCTCTAACGATAATATCTCGTCTAATGATATTTGAAATGGTCGAAGCGCGAATTCGTAAAACGTTCGCGATAAATTCCGTCACGTAACCTTCGTGATCGCATAATATATATATATATATATATATATATATATATATATATATATATATACATATATTTGTTTCTTTTTCCATCTCGATATTCTCGATATTTTCTTGTTGCACGAACTAGAACGTCCGAGAGGAATGATAATACCCGTCAATAAATCACTGTACTCGAATATAAAAAAAGAATATAAAAGCGTTTATGCGCTTTGGTGGTGGCTATTTTCCACGTGCCTCGTATATATCCACCGGAATGTATAAATCAGTTACACGTATATCGCGTAACATTGCGAATAATTATTACCCTGTCACGAGTCTGGCTTTATATCGAAGTGTTCGTATTATGCGTTTTGTTTGTGACGTAAAGAAAAAACGAGATGGCGGCGGAAGGTGATGGAGGCCTTAGGGGGGAGGGGGGGAAGGAACGGAGAAGGTTATTCAATTAGCGCAGGAAACGTATCATTTCTTATATATATATATATATATATATTTTTTTTTTTTTCATATATATTTTTTCATGTGATTTATGAATCATAAGAACGATTTATCATTTACGTAACGCGCAGTGTCAAATACAAAGAATAATTTTGTTTCTCTTTTCTTTTTCTTTTCTTCTCTCTCTCTCTCTCTCTCTCTCTCGCTCTTTTGAAGTTACAATGTAATACGATTCGCGGAGAAAGCATGGAACGCCGTCTAGCAGGTTGGCCACGCTGTTACGCAGACTCGCGAGCGGTTCGTAGACCTCGCTAAGATAGGTAACCTTGCAAGGCCTCCTGTGAGAGGTTCTCTCTCGCTTGCAAAGGAATGAATCCGCTAGGAGGCATTCAATAGAAAGAGTCGACGAGCGGTGCGAGGAGTTGGCCGAGCCAGGACGCCTGGATGCCCGCGGTGTTTAGCGCTCGCTAAACGACTCTAACACCCGTATTTTCTAGAGAGTATATACCATAGAGACGGTCTCGCTTCTATGGTCTTTCTCTTTTTATCATTAATAGACCTAACCAAGATCATCGGTCGATAGAAGTTTATAATCACAATCAAAAATTGAATGATTCTTCTTTTCTTTTTTGTTTTTTGGTTTTCTATTTTTATCATCATCATCATCATCATCATCATTATTTTTATTATTATCATCATCATTATCATCATCATCATTATTATTGTTATCGTTATCGTTATCGTTATTATTATTTTTAACTTTATCCTTGATATCCTTCGAGAACTACGTTGCAGATCAAGTTGTCAGTGATTTCTTTTTTTCCTTCTTTCTTTCTTTCTTTCTTTTTTTTTTTGCTTCATTAGCTTTTCTTCCTTTTTTTCTTTTTTTTTTCGTTTTTGTTCCTCGACGATCTTTCTCTCTCTCTCTCTCTCTCTCGTCGACGAGCATAAATAATTATTATAGTTGTTATCGTGTTTTTTTTTCTTTCTTTTTTTTTTTTTTTTTTTGTTCTCTTCTTTTCTCTCAAGGAACAATAAAAATGATGCGACGACGACCAGAAAGATTTCTTTCGTTAGGTAATACAAGACGTATTCGCAACTTTGCTTCGACGTAACTGCAACATCGCAATTATCTTATCGCCGGGAGTACAACTCCGGTGATGTGGATTTTAACTAGAAACACAACCGGTCGTAACTCTCTTCCGAAGTGATTCACGTCGATGTTTCGTTTCATCGATCGATGAGAACGTTTTGAGAAGTTACGAAAGGCTTTTAATTACGTGTTTCGTTTACGATTAGAAAGGGTCCGGTTCAACCTTCGGTTAGTCGAAAGAATCACCAATGAAATGGATATATCGTGTATTCCTAATTACCGTCGTTATCACTAAAAAGAAGTATTAAGAGAAAGAGAGAAAGCGAATGATCGCGTTTAATTCCAATTAGCTTGAACGATCGAAAACCAGTTTCGTAATAGCGAGGGATCCATCGGAGGTAATCTATTCTTCTTCTTCCTCCTCTTTTTCTTCTTCTTCTTTTTCTTCTTCTTCTTCTTCTTCTTTTTCGTTTTCTTCTTCTTCCTCCTCCTCCTCCTCCTCCTCTTCTTCTTCTTACTCTCATCGTCGA
>OU426855.1:6495336-6497836 GCA_911387685.1 Dolichovespula media | reverse complement strand
TTTCAAACGTTTGACAAGCAGGTATTATACTCCGACTACGAAATGCGAATCACGAGGACTAATAATGCATTATAAAAAGGAAAAGAAAAGTGTATCCGTCCTCTTGGAAATCTATTAATTCTTTTTACTTTCCTTTTCTCTTTTCTCTTTTTTAACTTCTGTCCACCTTCTTCTTCTTTTTCTTTTCTTTTTTTTTTTTTTGTTTTTTTTTTTTTTTTTAATCGGATCAAATTAAAATTAATATTTTCGAGTGGTGCGATAATTGAAAAAAGGGAGGAAGAAGGGGTAACCCTGGTAATACAGGGAATGTATTTGATCGTTGATGGATGTATAGGTGGCCGAATTGATACCACTTGGAATCATAAGACATTTTGTTCCGGTTGCAGGTGCACGAGAAAATGCGCGTAAGGTCAAGGTGACGGCGGAGCATGGAGACCATGGAAGACAGTGGTGGGCAGCAGGTCGATGCCTCGAGAGGGAACATCGCACCTGGCTTACCGGTAGCGAGGAAGAATTGTTTGAAAATCGTCGAAGCTGGTATCGATGTTGACACGGTTAAGCAGGAGGAGAGGAGAACCACCGTCGAGATGGATCCGTACAAGGAACTCGAGCTGTACCTCGCAAGAGTAAACGTGAGTGAAACGAGTATATGACGATCGATCGATAGATAGGTAGATAGATAGATAGATAGATAGGTAGATAGATAGATAGATAGATAGATAGATGGATGGATGGATGGATGGATGGATGGATGGATGGATAGATAGAAAGATAGATAGATAGATAGATGATAGATAGATCGATCGATCGATCGATCGATCATTCATTGATCATAAGTACGTACATTTATTCGCCGTGTTTACTTCGTTAAAGCGATAATTCGATCCAGGATGATCAAGTTGATCGTTTGGTAAGGGTCATTTTTCTTCGTAACGACGTTCACTTAGCAGCCATAATGCTATTCCATAGACAAAATACTTAAGAAGAACTATCTCCGAGACACTGTTATATGTCAGAGGATCCGTATATGGTACGAGAGGGGTCTCAATCTGATCGACCGTTTATGACCCCTACGAGAAACCTTTTGCGTGAGTCATCCGATCGACTTGCCTTCGGACAGTTCTGAGAGCTCTATCTTTGGTGATCTATCGGATAATGAGAAATATTACGCTGAGAGAGAGAGAGAGAGAGAGAGAGAGAGAGAGAGAGAGAGAGAGAGAGAGAGAGAAGCTGCTCTTGGTGACTTGAACTCTTATTCTTCTTCTTCTTCCTCTTCTTCTTCTTCTACTACTACTTCTTCCTTCGTTTTCGTTATTTTCGCGAAGGAGATCGTGAGGATCGATCATCGAGTTTATCGATCGTTTCGTCGATCGTCCGTTCTCTTGCGGTCTAGCGCCCGCAACAAATTGAACGTGACGCCACGATTCCGGTGCAAGATTCCAAAACACGTTTCACTCGGTCGAGAGTTCGGTTCTCTTCTTCTTTTTCTCCTCCTCCTCCTCCTCCTACCCCCCCCCATTCTTCACTCTTCCCTTGTCTTTTCTCTTTCCCTTTCCTCTTCTTCTTTTTTTTTTTATTTTTCTTCTTCTTCTTCTTCTTCTTATCCCGCTTCACCTACGTCGCTACATCTGTTTTAGATGCTCCGGCAACGGACTAAACGCCTCGAATGGCACCCGAAAGCACGAGACCGGTTTTTTATCCGCGAATTCGATCCTTATACGAGTCCTACGTTATTTTCCTCCCCCTCCTCCTCCTCCTCCTCCTCCTCCTCCTATTCTTCTTCTTTTTCTTCTTCTTCTTCTTCGTCTTCTTCGTCTTCTTCGTCTTCTTCGTCTTCTTCTTTACTGTCGATGGACACTGCGGTCCGCATCTGTTCTACCTCAGTTCATCGACGTCGTTGCACCAAGCAGTTGCTTCGATGCACGTTCGACTAGAGGAGAGTCGATATTCTCGCGTTAGAAACAAGAGGATTCCAAACCGACGAGGTACGTTCTACCGCAGGTAACGCTCGATGCTCGCCTTTGCGGCGGGAACTTGGGAAACTTCTTCTCATCTTCTTCTTCTTCTTCCTCTTCTTCCTCTTCTTCTTCTTCTTCTTCTTCTTCTTCTTCTTCTTCTTTATCTTCTCTTGCTGCTTCCTTCAGAAACGCCATTTCTAAGATTGCTTCCGCGAACACGACGACCACCGATGCGTTTTCTTCGGGAAATGTTGGAAGAAATTCGTTGAATTCTAAATTTGGCGCAAGGAAGATATCTTCCGCCTTTAAGATGGCTTATAAGAAAAATAGATAGATAAAGAGAGGGAGAGAGAGAAAGAGAGAGAGAGAGAGAGAGATATTTATATATATATATATATGTATGTATGTAAATATATATATATATATATATATATATATATATATAGAGAGAGAGAGAGAGAGAGAGAGAGAAAGGTGATAGAGATAGAGGGGAGAAAGATAGATATAGTTTATTGGTCGTAAATCGTGAGACTAACATAAAC
>OU426855.1:6485336-6490336 GCA_911387685.1 Dolichovespula media | reverse complement strand
TAACTTTTTGTAAATAAAAAAAAAAAAAAAAAGGAAAATGACAATTTCTTGTTATACGTTTTATTACGCGATTATTATACTTATTAGGATGTATAATTGTAGTTTTCGACGTTAAGCGAAAGAATACTTACGTGTTTGTAAAATTGAATGACGATTATCGTTTATCCTAAACGTACGTATGTAACTCGTTAAAAAGGAGAATGGAGTAAAACATTGTTTCGCGTGAAAAAACAATATTGGCAAGTGTTTGTTACGTTTTATTACAAATTTAAGAGTTAGACGTTCAAGGTGATCGTATAGACAAAATGTGATGTAATAGACAAAATTTAATATGTAATTAACATATAATTAATATACGCAATTAATAAGGCATACAAGTAGAGAGAGAGAGAGAGAGAGAGAGAGAGAGAGAGAGAGAGAGAGAATCTACAATTACTATCTACGTGTAGAATAAACGTTTATAAGATCTCCTAAATTGTATTATCGATTATATTCGATTGATTTATAAACATTTCTACAAAAAATGACATAAGAATAAGAAAGGGAGGAAAAAAAAATGAAATGAAAAAAAATAAAAGAGGAAAAGAAAATCGAGCACATTTCGTGAATAACAAAATCGAAAGAAAGAAAGAAAAGAAAAACGTAACATCGAGGGACCAATTTCCAATCCGGTCGATCTTTCGATGCACTTTCGTTTAAATCATTATTATCGAAAAAAAAAGGGTAGATAGAATCTCGAAAATCGGAACGCGGAAATCGATCGATGTGGGCGCGTTCGAGCTTCCCGAACTCGTTTCGTCGGCTACCTTCTCGCAGCTGGTTAAAAGGATTTCACGGTGTAAGGAAAAAGGACGAAAAGTCGTTGGGTCCGGTAAAAAGAGAATAACGAATAGGTAGTAAGAAGAAGAAGAAGAAGAAGAAGAAGAAGAAGAAGAAGAAGTATAAGAAGAAGAAGAAGAAGAAGAATAAGAATAATAATAAGAAGAAAACGAAGAAGAAAGGATAATGGTGAAGAAGGATGAAGAGGGAAAGGAGAAGAAGGATGAAGAGGGAAAGGAGAAGAAGGAGGAGAGGGAGTGGAACGCGCACGCTCGCGTACGTTGCTTTCGTCGGGACCGCCACGTCGGTGAAGCTGATTATGTCGCCGGACGGGACGACTTACAAATCCGCTGGAGTATTTCCATCTTATCAGCATTGCAAATTGAAAATGCGCGAGACTCTATCCCTCCCTCCCTCCCTCCCTCCCTCCCTCTCTCTCTCTCCCTCCCTCCCTCCCTCCGTCGTTGTCCCTTTTTTGTTTCTCTCCTTCTTTCCTTTGGAAAGAGGGAGCTCGTTCGATCGTCAAGTTCACGGATAAAAAAGTATTTTATTCATTCGACGAACGAACGAAACCTCTCCTTTCCCGATGGCGAATGATCGGGCCGAGAATTTTATTCCGATTGGGATCTATCGTGGTATCCCGATTTTAGCAATGACGTCATCACAAGTTTTGCCAACACGAAACGTCTTCTTCGTTCCCCTCCCCCCTCCCTCCCTCCCTCCCTCCCTCCCCACACAAACCGTCCCTTTCTCTCGAATTTATTATCGATTTTTACCGTATGACATTGATATCCTCCGAAATGTCTTCATCCTTTCGTTTTCTCGAATCCACGAAAAGGTTGGCGAGTATTCGTTCTTTTTCTTTTCTCTTCCCCTTCATTATCTTTTTCTCTTTTCTTTGCTTTCTTCTTTTTCTTTCTTTTTTTTTTGTTGCTTTCGGAGATTCAATATGTCTCCGTGAATGTTATCAGAAAATTATTTGAGAAAATATATTTCAGATATATAATATATGTATATATATATATATATATATATGTATAATTATATTTATATAATTTCTAATTGACTGACATCAGACGATTCAATTTCAAAGTAAATATTAGGATAATTATGAAAATATTTTTGTTTGATGTGAACGACCTCCTGTCTCGCATGCTTCGAAACGAATTCTCTCTCTCTCTCTCTCTCTTTCTTTCTCTCTCTCTCTCTCTCTCTCTCTCTCAGATCGTTTTCTACGGGAGCAGTACACAGTAGAGACGTCTCTCCTTTTCCTGTTTTCTCTTTTTCTAGGGGGGGAGGGGGGGGGGCAGCTGTTCCACTCTCGCTCGTATATTCGTTCGTTCGCTCATTCGCTCACTCGCTTCCTCGCTTGCGACGAGAACGCACACGCCTAGGCGGATGCGCGTTTAACGCGCGTTACCCTGCTCATTCTCTCTTTCTCTCTATCTCTTGGCGTGCAGTTATCTCGGAATTGCATTCGTTTTGCGTTAGTGCTTGGCTTCCCGCGATATTAACGTCCGTTCGAAAGGCAAACAAAATCGCGTGCTCGTTTGTACGAGCTAATTTCGACCGGTAATTTGCGTCGCCTCGTGAAAGCAAAAGAGATACTACCGTGAACTCTTCCTTATTTCTCTCTCTCTCTCTCTCTCTCTCTCTCTCTCTCTCTCTCTCGTTTTTCTCGTTACCGTTAAAAATCGATCTATTCTCAAGATCGAAAGGAACAAAAACGTTTTCTGCATTGAAATGTTTCGATTCGAAACATTACATGGAAACCATATTTATGTATTTGCTAAGTCGATTGTAATCGATATAAATTTCTTTTCTACGATAAAATGTAATGTAATGTTTATTTAAATGTAACGACGAACGTTGAGAAAAATGTGTAATAATATGAAATAGATTTTGCTCGTATAAATGTTATTTATTTACGAATATCTATGCGTTTGAATCATTTTCGAGTATGACGTATTCTTTTTTTTGTATATGCCGATAGTAATGATTCGGGCAAGGAAAATGAAACGTACGATGACGCATGGGGTTGTATTGAAAGTTTCATGCTAATACGCGATGAAACAACGAAACTAATATAGATACATACGTATGAGTAACGTTAAATTGTTTCATATACAATAGTATACTGGTGTGTCATCGTTAACGTTCTCGTTATTATTATTATTATTATTATTATTATTATTATTATTATTATTATTATTATTATTATTATTATTATTATTATTTACGAATTCTATGTTCTTTTACGATAGATTTATTTATTCTATTTCCAATGTGATAAGTTGTTGTTTAACCTTGGCTCTTATCGTGAATACCTGTTAAAATTACTAAACAAAAACATGTAACGCGTCGATACGCCGGGTCAGAACGTGTGACCTTTTACCGTCGTTCGACCGTCGTACATGTAAGTAAAACCTGTGGAGTAAGCCAGAAGCGTAAATACAATAGTATTATATTACAATATCATTTTTACGTATTTTTACGTTATATTTTTAATTGAAATTTGATTATTAATTAACATGAATATCTTAAATCGGTATATACGTGCCGTTGTGATCGAACAATTGATAGCAACGACGATCACGAGATGGTTCGTAATCGTAAAAATGCATTTCTACGAACGATCCTTTTCATTCGAAAATCGCATATTTACGTATGTTTATCGTAAACATAACTTATATTACAATTTATCGTAGATTCATTATCTGCAACTTTATCAACGTTCTTTACATTTAAATTTATATCATACGGCTTATATTTCACATCGCACAAATGATATTATTCTTTACGATCGAAACAAAATTGGTTTATAGATGGTCAATGAAGAAAGAAAAAGAAAAGAAAATGAATGAAACAAAACCAAAGGCTCTTTGTAATCGTCTATATGAATTCGTTATAATGGAACTAACTAAACTAATCGAACGATTAGTCGCCGTTTGGACTATTGACGTTGACGTAGACATAAAAAGTATAGCAACGAATTTGCGTTTGTAATGTTGACGTTTGTTGGGAGTTTGCTGCGACGATGCAAATGCATGACGCGCACGTGGGCGATTATAAGGTGTCGGTCTAGTGGTAATGTTATGTCACCGCTATAGGCGCTCCAACATCTCGTTTCATACCGTTACGTTACGTTTCCCTCGGCGTAGAACTAATTTGCGTTACTCGCATGGCGTTTTCTCTGTACGTCGTTTGTTCTTCCTCGCCTTCGGCACGCTCGTGTTCCGTAATCGACGTCGAATGCTCTCTACCACCACCTCCACCATAATCTCCGGCCTTCTCAGCCTCCGTCTTCGGCTTCCTCATCGTCGCGTGCCAACTTCCAACGTTCTACGTTAATACGGTATTACCGAAATAAAGAAAGAAAGAAAGAAAGAAAGAAAGAAAGAAAGAGAGTTAGTGTTTTCATATATCACGAATATTTCTATGCTCACGTTTTACGACGATAAATTTCATCTTTCTTTTTCTTTTATCCTTTTACCTTGTTCCTTTTTTGTTTGTTTATCTAAAGTAAAAATTAATAGAAATTAACGTACGTTTTCTTATTAAAAAAAAAAAAAAAAAAAAAAATAAGATATAGAAGGATATTTAGTCACAAATTTGTTTATATATATATATATTTAATCACGCACGCACGCACGCACGTAGACACACGTGTATGCCTGTACGTATATAATAATTGTATCGATTTGAAATGTCATTTTATCGTGGATTAAATCTAGTAATGATTAGAAATTGATCGTTTCTATTCGTGGAATTATCTACGATTGTCTGACAATTTTGGATCTATCTTGTATTAGGGATCACGTTGATCGTGCATCGACTTTTGCAATAGCTAATTAAACGGCGTATGATTCTAAAGGGGATCTAAACTCTCGAGAAGTTGCAATCAACAACCTCCCACACGATCGTTAGACAACGTCTTCCATTTTATTTCACAATATCAATTTGAGTGTAGCACTCGTATCTCATGAATCGTTTTCTCTCTCTCTCTCTCTCTCTCTCTCTCTCTCTCTCTCTCTCTTTTCTCTGTCTTTAATTTAAAGCTTCAACGATCGCCAACTTTCCGTCGTTCTATTCGTGTCAAGCGCGCGAACCCTGTAAGCCTCGCTTTCAGTCGTTTTCAAATTATTTCGGTCGGCCTCGATCGTCTTTAAGAGTTGCACGAC
>OU426855.1:6470336-6482836 GCA_911387685.1 Dolichovespula media | reverse complement strand
AACTTTTCTTGTCTCTCTTTCTTTCTTTTCGTGATCGATCGTATTCGTTTTCGAAGAAATCTTTTCGAAATATATTTCTTTTTCTTTTTTTTTTCTTTCTTTCTTCAATTCTTCTTTTCTCTCTCTCTCTCTCTCTCTCTCTCTCTCTCTCTCTCTCTTTCTCGTTTAATTTCGCTACCTCCTTCGCTACCCTTACCACCTTCTTCCATTCTTGTGTAGTCTTTCGATAGATATAAATCGTGGATCGTGCTGGATCGCATTTGCGCTTAGTTGAGAGGTACCTATAGTTACAGCACGATCAAAGTCAGCACGTTTATCGTTACTTAAGTATCCGATAGGCGAGGTCACGTCGCTGCCTTTATAACGGCGTTGATCGGATCGTAACACGGTGAGAACGACGTGATCGAGTCTCGACCTGGCTGTCGCGAAAATCATTGTGCTACCTGGATGATTCTATCCACTATCGAGACGATAATACTTGAAATCTCTCGAAATTGATATCGTATTAAATTTGTTTAATGTTATAAATTATCAGATCTTATGAAACATCCTCGATCGTCTTCGGGCAATTCTCTTTGTAGTTCCTTAAAGATTTCGTTGTTTTCCTTTTTTTCTTTCAACGAATAAAAATTTCTTTGGAAAGGAAAAAGAACACGAAGGAAGAAAAAAAGGGGGAAGAAATGTAGTACAACACACACACACACACACACATTTAATGTTATTGTTACTACACTTGTTAATGTTATTACACATGTAATGATTAATCTCGAGAATACGTGAACGTTTTTTACGCGAATTGCCGTGGAAATGTCGTCGCGTGAAAATTATAAGGAAAGAACTTCTCGAATAAATATATTTTGAGAATGGGAGATTCTACTACGTACACGTTGTGGTTGTTGGATCAACCTAAGGGATCTCTTATGGCGGCTGGCATTTCTCATTAAACGCGAGCGGTCTTTCAGAGTAGGGAATGTCTCCGGGCATCCTCGTAACTTCTCGTCCGTAACTTTCCTTCCTTGTTCCGCGATAAATAACTCCTCGGCACGGTCGCGCCTCCACCTCTTCGTCCTCGTCGTCCTCATCGTCCTCGTCGTCCTCGTCGTCGTCGTCGTCGTCGTCGTCGTCGTCGTCGTCGTCGTCGTCGTCGTCGTCGTCGTTGCTGTAGTGATAGTGGTAGAGAAAACGAGACGTTGTATGTGTTACAGAACGAAGAGAGAGAGAGATAGAGGAAAGGAAGGATAAAACGGAGGACAGAACGGTGGATGTGGAATCACTCTATCACTCTTGCCTTCCTCTAGGGTAACCAGCTACGGCGATGTGATCGGATTATGGCTCGCGGACACGCTTAACGCTCGGCGAAAATTTATGCCAGTCTATCTCCATAGCGTGCGGCATTTGCAAATAATTATACGGGTCACTCTTGAGATTATGTAAGCTGAACGTATCTTCTCTCTTTTCTGTACTTATAAAATTCTATTTCTCTCTCTCTCTCTCTCTCTCTCTCTCTTTTTCTTTCACTTACCGTTCATCTTCGTATTCTAGCGTTAACGATTACATTGCGACGAGTTCTGTACTTCGTTTAATCGAAAGTAGATTAACGATCGAGTCCGATTCAACTCACTTCGATTAGTTTATCTCGACGTTTAGAAATCAGATATTTTGTCCGTTCTGGATCGGTAAAACGAAATTGTTCTGACCTATTTTTGACTTCATTGTTATTAGAATACGAGTTTTATTATTAATTTATCTCGTTTCGTTCGATCATAAATTTTGTTTCGTAATCTCGTATAAGTACGGTCGGCTTTGTTTAAATGGAAAAGGATAACGAAGAGGAAGAGGAAGAGGAAGAGGAAGAGGAAGAGGAAGAAGAAAGAAAAGGAAGGAAAAGAAAAAAGATTAAAAGCGAGTAGAGTATAAATCGACGAATTTATCTTTCTCTTGGGAATGTCGGAAGGAACACGTCTCTAGGAGGCTCTAATCCGTTTCTTTTTGGTTAGTGTCGACGGTACGCGTCAGCTGAGTCACTGGTACGTTATGCACCGATAAAATGTCGCAATATACGGGCCCGCTTAGCCCGAGTTATCGCCGAGCATAGAGTATTTCTGACGTAGCCAACGATAATTACTCTCGAATCGGGCATCTGGCTGGCCAGATCGTTTTCGTCCGCATGAACGACTTCTAATTGGCGTTCTATTATCGATCCGTTCGCATAGGCGCTTAGAAAAGTATATTCAACCTACTACTTACCACTAACCCTCCTAATTCCATTGTCTTTTCTATCTCGATTAAAATCTAAGAACGCGTTAAATGCCTTTCTCGCGCGCGAGTTCGCGAGTTTCACGAATCGTTTATCGCCCCGCAAAGTGGCCGTAAGTGATCGTTCACGAAAATTAACGAGCCACCACCGTCGAACGAGAAAATCAAAGATCACAGATCATTGAAATTAAATTATTTACGAGTTAACAATCTTATCGTTGTACTTAATACAATACTTTATAGATATTTCTTTCACATTATACGATGAATAAAGTTCCCACGGATTTTTTTTTCTCTCTCAACGTCCCAACTTTCCTTTTCACTTTTTCTCTCTTTTTTTCTTTTCCTTTTTCTTTCTTTTTTTTTTTGTTTGTTTTGTTTTGTTTGGTTTTCTTCATCGTAGAATAAAAAGTTAACGGTAATGGTCGATTAATACGATACGACCGTGTTGCTCTCGCCGAAAAGGTAAAATTCTCCGACGAATAAATACGAGTTCGTATACGTGTAAATTACACAGTCGGATCGTTTCGATCGGTATCATAATTTATAGGTTGAAAAGAGTACGAAGTAAAGAGCGGTGGAAGTCGTAGCTCAAGCGTCGTTACATTGTCTCTCCCATCGAAATGTCCTCGGCTCTTATAATCGATCCTTATTTAATGAATTATTATGCCGACGCGAGTAGAGTTGAGACGCCCTAAGCGGCGTACCTATATCGCTTAATAATCACGATGCAATATATTTCATCCTGCTTGTCTTTACGCGTTACGCCGTTCCGTTCTCCTCCGGCTCGCCCGGCTTTTCTATCTGCATCGGCAGATTATTTTCTTCTTTTATTTCCTTCTTATTTATTTATTTCTTTTTTTTCTTTTATAATTCATTTATATTATTTTTTATTTTTTTCTTCATCGATTGTAAGAAGGTACGGCGAAGTTGTGGCGTGCACGGTGAGGAGTATCGATACTTATCGATAATTCTAATGGCCGTACCCACCCTGTGATTACGTTGGGGTCGACGATGAGTTATGTCTGTAGGCGCATTGAGAAAGGAGAGAGGAGATCGATGCGTGCTTTCTCACTCTCTCTCTCTCTCTCTCTCTCTCTCTCTCTCTCTCTCTCTCTCTCATTCTCTTTTTCTCTCTTTCTCTTCGGACGCAGCTTCCATTGGTTTCGTAACACGGTAACGCGCTAATCGTGCCGCAAATTGACCGATTGGAACTCGGCTAGCAGGTATATAACGGCCATTCGATCGATCTATCGATCTACCGATCTACCGATCGATAGAATACCAAGCTCGTGTGCCCACCCTAACGTTACGTTTTCAAGCTATACATGCAAGGTATTGACGCACCTGCGTGTTTGTTATTCGTAACCATTGTATGAGTACTTATGTCAAAGATCGATGATCTAGTTGGTTGTAACGTTGCGTTAGTTTTCGTTCCTAATAGAATGTGCGTAGGACAAAATAGAATCTCGATGACGTCTACGAGAGAAATGGGAGAAGGTTTACGAGAACTTTATTTAATAGCGTAGGCGAACGAAAAATATGAGAGAGAGAGAGAGAGAGAGAAAGAGAGAGAGAAAGAGAGAGACTCTCGGGAGACGGAAGCAGATTTTCGATAATAAAATAAAGAATTTCTAGTTGGTCGAGGGACATGCTACTACTAATGTCGTTATTAACTCGTTGAGTTTCCTCTTAATCTGCTTGCTATGGTCACGCTGAGAAGACGTTGTTTCGAACCGTTAGTTCGGTGAAACACGCTCGTAATCACGTGTGCTTTGAAAGCTGCTGGAGGAGGAAAGGCACGCGACGATTAAATGCGAGTTCACTCTTACGTAGTTATATTTACGATAAAGAGAGAAAGATTATTCTTGTTTTTCTTTTCTCTCTCTCTTTTTTCTTTTTTTTTTTTTCTCCTTTTTTTTCTCGCAAGCGAATTTTTTACATTTTTCTCTCTCTCTTTTCTTTTATTATTACTTATATCCCTTTATGCTTTATTCTTTGTTCAAGCATAAAAGAGAAGAAAATGACGGCTCCGTCGAAAATTCCAAATTCTTTTTCTTCTTCTTCTTCCTCTTCTTCTTCTTCGTCTTTCTTCCTTCGTGAATAGATTCGTTTGTTCGAATAAATCGAAAGAGGATATTTCTAAGTAAGTGGTAAACTTTTCTTTTGAGAAATCCTTGGGAACTCTCGAGCTTCGAAAGGTAGTAACGTCCAAGACGAACTAGAGCAATCGCTGATCTCGATCGTCCGGATACCTGCGAACCCGTTATGCCATAAATAATTGGTCACGATCGTGGTGTACCACCGAATCCGTTTGGAATCGTAACTATCTTAGTCAGCGATTACGAGGAATCTTTTTTTTTTTTCTTTTTATAACTTAACACTCTTCCCGTTAATTCAACGCATCATTACTAAAAATATAATTAATTATCCATTACAAACAAAAATATAAATCGAACGTTATGGCAGCGTAACAATCAATATAATCTTATAATATATATATATATAAAAGAAAAAGAAAAAGAAAAAAAAAAAAACGTAAATTTACACGATCACGTGTTCTTAAAGTAGAATCAGATAAGGAATTATTAATCGAATTTGTAATTGCGCGATAACGAAATGATAATCTTAAGGGATGAATAAAACTTATTTGAGGAAGACAACAACAACAACGAAAAAGAAAAAAGAACAGAATATAATTAAGATAACTTGAAATCGACTTGACGTGAAAATATCTGAAAGCGATAAAAAAAGGTTTGTTTTCTACGAAAAGATCGGTACCCTCGAATGCGTTTCGATTTTCAATTCTAATGTTGCTTATTTTTCAAAGAAGGTCGCGTACGAGAGAAGCATTGGCACGCAGATAGAAAAGAGGGAACGATAGTGATGTTGATGGTGGTGATGTTGGTGGTAGTGATGGTAGCGATAGTTGTAGTATCGATAGTAGTAATAGTAGTAGTAGTAGTAGTAGTAGTAGTGGCGCGAAGACGAGGCTAACCTTGGCACGTAACGAGCAAAGGTGAAATCACAGTGCGCGTGCTTCGTCGTACGTAGGATTTCGCGTAAAGGCCGCGCGTGCTTCGTCGTATCAAGTGTTAAGAGGAGGGTTTGGTATCTTTTCCTCTCTCTCTCTCTCTCTCTCTCTCTCTCTCTCTCTCTCTCTCTCTCTCTCTAAGAGGAAGAACTAACGAATAGAGAGGATAGACGTTGGCAGGTTTGATCGGTTAACTCTGTAATTAGACCTAGCCAAGCTTGATTGTTTCTCTCTTCGTATAGTTTTCTCATTTTATTCCTTGTATCATGTTTATCTTCCGCTTATTATCTATTTTACCTGATCAGATTCTTGCTTAGAAGGATATACCTATAGGTATTAATTATAGCCCGAGTGGTAAACGAATGTTATGGTTTTTTCTTTTCTAATTACAAGATCGATTCGATTAATCAGCAAGCACTTAATCACTAGAATTCATTATAGTCCGGTTTGAATTCTTCGTATCATTCCTCTCTCTCTCTCTCTCTCTCTCTCTCTTTCTCTCTGACTCACTCACTCACTGGCTCTCTGTTATATACGTATATAGAAACGATTCTATAGGAATTAAAAGAAAGAATTTGAACTCTGTGAAGCGAGAGAAGAAGACCGTCGGGAGGTTTCCATCCGCGCGTTCCGATAATCGGCCAGTCGTAATCACTTTTCAAGGACGTTAGCTCATTATGCAGGCCTGCGGGAAGCTATGGATATCGCGTGGAGCTCATTTTGTTCGTTGCCGTTTGTTATGCAATTACCATCTTGCTCGTACCGATGCTGATTGTGAAGGAACTGTGCTACGTGTACCACGTATGAACCTAATCACGTATGCACTTACGTATTACATACAGACCACGTTGCCGAGTATAGAATTCTACGCTTAGCAACTTACTCTCTCTCTCTCTCTCTCTCTCTCTCTCTCTCTCTAACGAGAATTATTACGAGTACTCGTTTGTAATCGAAATCATTTCGCATGATAGGATTAGAACTCGGTATAGTGGTTATCCTTTGTATTTACTTTATTGTATGATTACATTTTATCTTTCTTTTCGTTTTAGTTTTCTCTCTCTCTCTCTCTCTCTCTCTCTCTCTCTCTCCTTCTCTTTGCCTCTTTTTCTTCTCTTGAAAAGAGGAAAGAAGAGAGATTTTATTTGCAACGCGACGGGGATTCGCTTCTCGAACCTTTGTACCGAGATATAGTTTGCGAGGTCTTCGTCATACTCCGAAATAGACGAGTCGATAAAAACTCTCGTCGGACGTGCAACGATGTGTACTACGACGTTATTCGAAAGGTCGAATATTATACGCCAAAATAATTTCAATTCGAATTTTGTCCGTTCTTTCTTTTATTGTTGTTTTTCTTTTTCTTTTTCTTTTTCTTTTTTTTTTTTTTTTATTCATCGTCCTTTTTAGATTAACGTTCGTTAACGATTACAAGGGAATTAAATGGGGGGGGGGGGAGGTGGGGGCGAGGGGAGAGGGGAGGAAATAGGACGACGGTAATACGTTCTTTGCTTTTCCCTGTAGTATGATCTTTGAACGGCTTCATTGTACAAGCGTAATCCAAATTTATGTCGATTACATAAGACTCGTCGGGCTCTAAGAACTAACATGTACAAGCTGCTGGGATTATTAGAGGATTGAGAAGCTGCTTAAAATCGACTTAACTTCGTTTGATGGGATTAAATTTTTACAGGGATCTTGTTATTTCACGCTCCTAGCATATCTCCTTCTTATACTTATTACGATTGTATATAAAAGATAGAGAGAGAGAGAGAGAGAGAGAGAGAGAGAGAGAGAGAGAGAGAGAGAGAGAGAGAGAGAGAGAGAGAGAGAGAGAGTAGAAGAGTAGAGTAGAAGAGAAACGAAGTAATGAGAAAGGATATGTTGAGATTAACTTGTTTAAGCAACTTTTTGTTTTTTTTTTCTCTCTCTCTCTCTCTTTCTCTCTATCTCTTTCTCTCTCTTTCTCTTTAAAACGTCGATAAGAATCGAGGGTGGAAAGGTCGATGAGTATTTTCCAGGGAAATCAATCCACGTTAACACCAATGAAACGTGTTGAAACCGTCGAACATAAACTTCTCCGTTCGTTCAATCAATTCCGAAAGGTTCGAATCAAAGTTACTTTACTCAAACGTTTTGCACGGCTCGCGAATAGAAACGTTCGTCGCGTGGGATAATATGTCGGCCTCCCTCGACATCTTTATCCACCATTACGTAAGATTTATGAACTCTAACGCCTCTTGATTCACGATTCCAAAGGCAGGAAAGATTAGGCGCTAATTCCGTGCAATAGCTCAAGACGTCTAACAATTCTTTATCGTTAGACACCGTCTCGTACAACGAGAACGAGTTATCATCATTTTAATCGTAAATCAAATTAGTCAGTTATTTCGAGATATCGATTTTTTAATTTAGTCCTTTTTTTTCTTTCTTTTTCTCTTAACATTTTCAACGTAATTAAATAAATTCAAACAAATATAAAAATAAATATTAGAAATAAGATATATATATATATATATATATATATATATATATATATATATGTATGTATGTATGTATGTATGTATGTACGCACACATTATAACATAATAAAAAAATAATGAAATATATTATTTAGATCGAAGTAATTTTGAGACGAATCAATTTCTCTTAAATCATAGAATAATTTGGATTTTTTTTTGCCAACGTAAACCATTAAGTTTCGACAAAAGGAAAATACAAAAGAAACGAACCTGATATATTCAAAGGAAGAAGAGAGAGAGAGAGAGAGAGAGAGAGAGAGAGAGAGAGAGAGAGAGAGAGAGAGAGAGAGAGTGAGAAAGAGAGAGAGAGAGAGAGGCAGAGGGAAAGAAAGAGAAAGAGAGAATACATTCAGAGGCCTCGTAGCTCTCTGTAGGTATGCGAGAGATCTTGTCGGGATGCTCGTAAAGCGGAGCTTTACTGCGTTTTGCATGCAGTATTTAACCCTGAATTTATATCCCGTCAGAGCTCATTTATACCGGGCGTCGTCGTCGGCCGCCTTTAACGGCCTCTTCGCCGTTGGATTCAGTAATGCGCGCAATTAGATAGTAATTAACTTTGCCGCTTACGTTCTACTACCAAACCTATCGCTAAACTTTTCATTCTTTATTTTGCAATTTGACATTTTTCGAAAATAATCAATATTTCTACGTGATTCATGACAAATAGGACAAACGTGTTACGTACGCATATAGTATGTAAAATATTATGTGTACATATATATGTGTATATACATATATATATATATATATATATATATATGTATATATATCTACACAATATATTATCCATACATGCATATTATATAATTTACATAGTTTATCTAGAAAATATGACGTCGGTAACACACGTATAGAGAGTTATACGCGTTACACCTGCGAATTATGTAAAATATATAGCGCGTATATTCGATACGAATGTATCGCACAACAGGTACGTGATAAACATAAAAAATAAAAGGAGGAGGGGACGGGTGGTGGTGGTGGAGGGTGGGGGTAAAGGAGGAGAGAAGGAAGAAGAAATATAAGAATACAGGTATACATTATTAAGTCCCAAGTATCCGAGGATAGTCCTCGTTGAATCGACGAAAGGGTAAGGAGATGCGACGATCGTAAAAAAATAAAAAAAAATAAAAAATAAAGAAGAAAGAAAGAAAGAAAGGAAGGAAGGAAGAAAAAGAAGGAGACAAGAAAAAAGAAGAAGAAGAAGAAGAAGAAGAAGAAAGAACATCGACGTAATTTCACCGGTAGCGCTTGTTCCGGCGAGCCTTCAGGGCACTCTTGTCCCGGTTAGCCGAGTAGAGAGATGCGTTTCATCGTTCCTGCGGTCTCTACGTAGAAACGTTGAACGGAGGAGATGGGAGGAGGAACGAGGAGGTGGTGGAATACCATGTATGGTTCAGGTACAACGAGACCACGCGGAAGAGGAGCCTTTTAATACAGCCGCGTTAAGCATCTCGCGGCTTCTTTGCGTGCTTCCGACCGATTCCAAGCGAAATTGGGTCGCTCGTGGTGTGAAACGAGTGAGAGAGAGAGAGAGAGAGAGAGAGCAAGAGAGAAAAAGGTGCCTTCCAACGTCGACAAGAACGTCCACGGCGATAGCAAGAGATTTATGCTAGCCATGTTCTTTTCGAACGAAGAAGAAGAGAAGAAGAAGAAGTAGTAGTAGGAGGAGGAGGAGGAGGTGGAGGAGGAGGAGGAGGAGGAGGAAGAAGAGAGAGAGAGAGAGAGAGAGAGATTCTCTCTTCTCTTTCTCTTTCCTCTTAAATTGGAGTAAAACCTACTGCCTTCGTTTCCCCGTTACCGCTAGAAATTCTTCTCTCGGTCGTTCTCCAAAGTAACGATGAATCACTCTCCCATTGGAAAAATGATCGTAAAACCTGTTTAATCGTTCCTATCCTTCTTATATTCTCTTCTTCATTTCTCTGACGTAATCGATCGGGAGAAGAGTCACCCCGTCTCGTAGTTCAACGAGAGATGAAATTCGTTTTCCAATCGTAGTAAACACTTTGAACGGGCGCTTTCTCATTCTCGTGTAAACTTTGGTATCCTTGTTTGTAATAGGTGAAAACGAGTGTATGCGTTTCGAAAACTTTTCATTCGCTTGATTTTTCTCAAGCCTATCGTACTCGTTAATGAAGTTAACGATCTTCCTTTCGTCAGAATCTCTCTCTCTCTCTCTCTCTCTCTTTCTTTAATTATTATAAATGTGTCGTTTATTAACCAGGCAGGCTGTTAATCACCAGCAATAACTACCCGCATAAGAGACGATGGGAGAAAGGATGAAAAGGTCGACTAGTGAAACCCTTGCATACGTAGTAACTTTAGTTTTTCATAATGATTTCCTTTCTCGGGGCTTATTGCTACCATAAGTACTTACTTAATTAAATCTACGCGAGAGACATATTTTACTCCCTGTTCCCCACTCACCAACTCCCTGAACCACCAATCCCTCCCTCCCCCCTTCCCTCATAAATCCCACCTCCACACCTTACTCGATTGTTTGATCATAAAATTGATCAGGCTTATGAAATAATTCGCAATAAGGATAGTTGTGATATCGACGATTGCTTCCATTAAATTGATATACTTTACGAATATAAATAGGTATTATTTATTTTTTCATCGTTCAATGTTCAATGACGATGCTCGTTCGTTTTCCGGCGGGAAAGTACGAAATTCAAATTACGCGCTCTACGATCGATTCAATATATCGCTCTTCGATCCGAAACTACCGTATAGATCGTGCCTTCCTTCCCTCCTTCCTCCCCCCCACCCCTTCGCCCCCCTTTCCTCGTCCCAAGAAATGCGTTACGCGACTCTTCCTCTATTGCGTCCGACGCACTATGTGTGTTCACCATTGGTCTGTTGGAAGAGGAGGGTCATCGACCAGCCAAAGCGTGTGTGCGCGCGCGCGCACAAGCGCGTTCGTACGACAAGTACATATACACGACGTGTTGTCACCGATTTCTTATTTAAATCACGGCCATCCTCACAAATCATTCCTATCGTTCGATTCTATTAGGCGACGGTGATCTAATAAGTGTCTACCGTGAAACATCGGGTTCAATGGACATCGCGAAGAGCGTGAACGATAAACGATGAGGGAGACTCTCACCGACAATATTTATTCGTATTTCTTTTCTTTTCTTTTCTTTTCTTTTCTTTTCTTTTTCTTTTTCTTTTTTTTTTCAATTTTTATTCGCCTTCGTCCTCCTTGTTTCTGATCTCGTAGTTAAATATTAACTTTATCATTCGTTTAACTCGAGTACTTTAACGTAACTTAGTTGTATTCGGAAAAGAATTACGAGGGAATCATTCGTATTTATGAGAGGGTAGAATAATTTCTAAGATGTGATCTTGAAAATTGAAGAGGTGATCAATCGCCTTTTTTTTTTCTTATCATTTCTTTTCTTTCTTTGAAAGTAAAACTCGAGATGTTGAATAATGATTGAGAGTGGTTTTTTATTTTTTTCTTTCTTTCTTTTTTATTTATTTATTTATTTATTTATTTTTTTTTTTTTTTAAGCAACCGTACGCGAACCATTAGTTTCTCTTTAAACTTGAAAAGGTCCGGCAGAAATAGAGAAAAAAAGATTCGCGATTTGGCGTAGATATACAGAAGGTAAGAAATTGAGTACTTAGGCCATTCGAGAGATCTCAGCTTGGCCGCCTGTGATCTTGTTCCATTTTATAACTCGTTACCGTTTTGTGGAAGCAAGGAAACGCGAAAGACTATGGCAGTGGCGCGGGCGAAGGGTCAGCAGCCGCGGGTGCTGAGCAGAAAAGAAAGGCAATATGATCCTTTCACGGTGGATCCTGCAATGTAATCTTGTCGTGATCCTGCACAGGATGAGATCCTCCCTTGGCGATCTTTGAATCCTCTCTTTCTCACTGTTATTGTCGTTGTTTCTTTTTTCTTCTTTCCTTTCCCCTTTTTCGGCCTTATCCTTTCTTTCTCTTTCCATCTCCTTTTTTTCGATCCTTCCTTTCTCTATCTCTTTGTACGACTACTTTTGACAACATGCTCGTTAAACTCAATACGCCCACGTTTCGATTGTTGTTATATTTTTTTTTCCTCTTTCTCTCTCTCTCTCTCTTTTTCTTTAAAATTTTTCTTCTCCACGTAACATTACCGTTGCGCAATAATTTTGGCGCCACGTTCTCTTTCGTCCTACCGAAAATTGTACTGTATATATATATATATATATATATATATATATATATATACGTAGACGGTTAAAAGATAAATACACCGGATATTTTGACATTCTCTCTCTCTCTCTCTCTCTCTCTCTCTTTCCTTTTTCTTTCATGCTCTCAAAATGCCTCAACAACGAAGAAGACCCCAGTGTCGTGCACGTTCGTGACCCGGCGATAAGATAATTCTGAATCTGGATCGCCATCCGGAATTCTCTCGTGTTCTTCTTACGGTATCTTCGAATGATTTTTCTCTATTTTTATTTATTTATTTATTTATTTCTTTTTATTTATTTATTTCGACCGCCGAATGTCTCCGCGTGTCTTTCTTCCCGTGCATTTCCTTTTCTTTTCTACTTTTTTGTTTTTCTTCTTCTCCGTCAAAATACATCCCGAATATCCCGTTTATATTTATTAACGACAACGTTTAGTCATACATTGTATTCTATTTTCAGTGCTCGATGAGATTTTTCTCTTTTCTTTTTATTCTTTTTTTT
>OU426855.1:6460336-6467836 GCA_911387685.1 Dolichovespula media | reverse complement strand
TTATACTTATAACGAGAGAGAGAGAGAGAGAGAGAGAGAGGGAGGGAGGGAGAGGAGAGGGGGAATGAACACACAAAAAAAAGAAAATTGTATCGAATTCTATATCGAGAGTATATCCTCCCATTGATCGATCCTTAGTTCTCTAAGAATGTAGACAGACCTCTTGGATCCTTCGATAATTTCTCTCGAGGATCGAACCACGGTGACGTAATAATTGCACCGAAAAAGAGAAGAAGGAAAATTGCAAATTCGCGCGAGGCCGAGAGAGCGTCGTTCCTTGCATTTGCAGAAAATGTCGAAACGATACGGTCACGATCCTTGGCGACTTCAATGCTCCCGCGAACCGCCTCATAAATAAACATTATCGGCCGAGAGAACCGATGCCGAAGAGTTCCCTTCTCTCTCTCTCTCTCTCTCTCTCTCTCTCTCTCTCTCTCTCTCTCTCTGTGTATGTCTCTTGATCGCTGTACTCGCGATCTCTCTGAAAACTGAATTTACGTGTCCGTGGATGCTGCATCGAGATAAACTAGCGATATTTCGCGGTCCTTATCGTCTTAAAGAAGAAGACGCTCGCTTACCAATGTCAACCTCGCGACAATGCCAATATAAACGTGAGCGATGCTCGATCCTTAATAGATTTTATCGGGATAACGTTGAGTCTCGTGAAATAAAAAGAGATTTAATCGCACGACTTATCATATCCCTTATTTCTTTCATTTTCTTTTCTCCCCATTCGTTTTTCTTTCCATTCTTCTCTCCTTTCCCACCCCCACCCCCCTTTAAATCTTACAAACCGTTTATCATTTCTACTATTCCTAATATTTTATAGTCAATAATCGAATATTTGTTTCTCAGACGATCGATACGACGATAGAGTTGTGGCGATAGTAAACGTTATCTACGGGATACTATAATGAAATTGATCCATCGAGAATCGCGTCGATTGTGAGAAAATATGAATGACTCTATTATCTCTTGTTAACTATCGAAAGATATTAGAAACAATTTTAATGGCGCTTAGAATCGATTCATGGTCGTCGAGGATACGTGATTCCCCTTTTCTTTTTCCTTACTTTTCTTTTTGTTCTAATTTTTTTTTTTCCTTCTTTCTCTCTCTCTTTTTTTTTTCTTCTTCTTCTTCTTCTTCTTCTTTTTTCTCTCCCCCTTCTTCCTACGCGAGAACGTACGCGAAACTATTCGTGGCACGGGGTTAACGCGTATCGATATCTCATCGAATCAAGGTCGCAAAGTCTGGTTTATTCTACGAAAGGCGAACATCCGTGGAACGAAGGAGCGAGCGTTCGTTTAAGAGCTATTTTCCTCCTTCGTTTCTTGAAGCTCTTAACTCGTTTTCGCCCGTACTTGGTAACCGCGTGTCGGACTTGTCGCTCGTTATTATGTCGTCAGGACTCGTCGAAAAGGACCCGTCCATGTCTTTCTGTGTATTATACACACACACACACACACACACACATATATATATATATATATATATAAATAAAAGAAAGAAAGAAAAAAAAAGAAGAAGAAGAAATAGCAAAATACTTTTTACGAGAATATCTTAGAAATTTTCCATGAAATTTACATACATACGCGCCATAGTTCATATTAAGTGAAATTTTGGTTAGCCTTTATTATTATATTTCCATGTACGAACTTGTTTTGTCTGTTACAATGGGGGAAAAAAAAAAAAAAAAAACAAAAAAAAATCACAACGAAACTTTCAAAACGATTTTGCGTTATTTTCTTACGTTACGTATGAAGAAAGAAGAAAAAAAGAGAGAGAGAGAGAGAAAAACAAGGAATGAAGGAAAGTGAAAAAAAAAAAAAACGAGATAAGATGAAAATAGAAAACGTTTCTTATCGATTCTAATCTTGGGTAAAGCGACTTTTTCTTCTTTATCTTGAAATTACGTTAGACTCGTCCTTTCACGATTATTACAAGCGAGAAGTTAATTACAATGATCCAACGTTACTTTCACCGCGTACGATTCACCACCCCTGATCTAACGTGTGCCTAGATGACCATAGTTTTCCTCGATCCTTTATGCCTAACAATTATTCCGTTTATTGGTTTTTTTTTTGTTCTTTAAAAAAAAAAAAAAAGAAAAAACGTAGGGACGAGTTCACTTTCTTTTTAGCAAACATTTATCCTTCCTTATTTCATACAATATTACGAATCGAAATGTTACATGAAATTAATAGTAAAGAATTATTTAAAATACAACAAGAATCAACAACAACAACATCATACTGTATAAGATAAACACGATTCTAAACCAAGTTTGCAAGTAGCGGTTAGAAACATTATCGCGGATGATCAGCGCATTTAAGATATTGCCGTCGTGACTCGGCAATACTCTCATCGGTCATCGAATTGTCTTATCGATTACAACGATCCGTGAAATCGGTCTCTAATCGGTAACACCGCGATCGGCACGAGTCTAACGAGTAGGTACTTACCTTTAACTTTTCTCATGTTCGTTCATTTCTGCCACGGTCGATCGGTTAATGATAATTCACATGGCATAAGGTGAATTTTTTTCTTATGCAAGTGGGCGAACCAGTGTTGCGTTTCCGCTCCCACGCACGCACTCACGCAAACGATTCGTCGTACGTATATACTTAAGCGTATAAGTTGTTATATCGCTAAGTAGAATTATTGAGATCAATCCGAGTACTGGGAATTCTTATGAACTTATTTTTATCATGCTTATCGACGAGTAGATCTCCTTTGAGAAGTGAAATTAAAAATAGGAAGAAAAAAAAGAAAAAAGAAAAAAAGAAAAGAAATGACGCGTCTTGCGTGCGCTCGATCATTAGTAGTCCAATGCGTACTAACGGATCTAACGGTTTCGAGATTTCCAAAAAATAAAAATGAAAGTGACGTTATATAACATGGACTCTTCATCCTTTCGATCATTTTCGATCCCCTTTCGCGATATTTCGACGTAAACGTGTAGATCTGTTCGAAAGTGAATAATGCAAGACTGATTGTGACGCATCAAAAAAAAAAAAAAAATAAATAAAAAATTCATCGTTCACTCTTCGCCATTCATTATCATTTCTCTCTTGGTTTTAATTTCGAAAGGTAAGAAAGATGAATGGACTCTATAGACTTTTCTCACGAACGATCGATCTCTTGCTATGTGTATATATATATATATATATATATATATATATATATATATATATACACTATGTAAGTACTCACTTATATACGTGTACTACATACATTCACGGTCTCTAGACGATCACACGGCCGAAACTTTCAGCGATAACGAGCCGCGTTCTAATACTTTCACTGGGATATCGAGAGAATTTTCATTGTCCGATAATTAGATTCGTGACAAGGTGCTCGATGTGTTCTCACTAATCTCCAACGATTTTACGTTGGCATCATTCCTCTCGAAATAGGTTTGAAACCGTTTAAATCTTTATGGGTCAACGCTTTCGATCGTTTTTTTTTCTCTTCCCTTTTTCTTTTTTTTTTCTTTTTTCTTTTTTCTTGAAGAAATGGAAAAAGAAAAAATACTTTCTCATGTAAGTACTTGCTATTAATCCAAGATTAGCGATATACGTATGTAATAAATGCTTCAACGAATTCCTTGATATCTTACCGTTAATTTAGTTGTTACGAAACGTTACGTTAGGTTTTATTTGTCGGGTTATCGATCGGTTGAAATAGAAAGGCGTTGGTCGATTCCTATTCCGATCTGAGTCTAATTCGTACTTCCGGCAGCGGATCCCACCAACCACGTATAAATGTTAATACCCAATACACCATACACCTACGAATAATCCTCCTTACTCGTACGAACTCTCTCTCTCTCTCTCTCTCTCTCTCTCTCTCTCTCTCTCTCTCTCTCTCTCTATCTCTCTCTCTCTCTAGTTCGGATACTCGAATGAAAGAAAGAACGAACGAACGAACGAATGAATGAAGGAATAATAGCGCTTAATCAATTCTCTCGTTGTTCTATGGAAAACGGAGCGGCCAAGGATAAATTCGCATATTCGATATTCCCGAGATTATTATCGTGCGTTATTGTACAATTCGTATCATCCGCAAACGTGATCCCGTTGAATTCGATTTAATTACTTGTACGGTGTAGCCGAACGTGAGTCGAGGTGCTTGTTAATGTCGAATTTAATCTCCTTTCAATATTAATAAAAGAAAAAAAAAATGAGTAAAAAATGTATTGTGTATTTACTATCGAACGAGATGACTAGAGAGGGAGAGAAAGAGAGAGAGAGAGAGAGAGAGATTCAAATAAATTTACCGTTGCCGTTTATTTTTCACAAAATACGCAAAAAGATATGCATACGGTATAAATGATCGAGCTTGAAAAACAAGGGAGTCTCTGTTTCCCATTGTGGGTTACGCGTATCATTTTCTGTCTCTTTCATTTCCCTCGTTCGAAATAGGGGAAGAGAGAGATGAACGAAGAGAGAAGCAGAAGCTGTTGCACGCCTCCGCTTTTCTCTCTCTCTCTCTCTCTCTCTCTCTCTCTCTCTCTCTCTCTCTTTCTCTTTCTCTTTCTCTTTCTCTTTCTTTATGGCCATGAAGGCTCGTGGCGATATAACCGACATGTCAGTCACTCAATAACGAGAGACAGCGTGCGGTGTTAGAGAAACGTTGAACGTGTGCGTGCAAGCTCGATCTACCTCCACATACGTACGTCCGTTTCCGTGTGCGTGAGGCCCTCGATCGACATAGCACAGAGTGGAAATGCACCGCTTCCGATTTCAGTACGCGCTCTTTCGACTTCTTGCTAACTCGTTTTCTCGTCAAATATTTCGATAATGGATCGCGTTTGTACGATCGTAGCAGCACTTGTCCCACGATTATTTTTTATTCCTCATACGTACGCACGTACATACGTATATATACACGTATATACGATCGATCTATAAACGTTGTTACGTCGTCCGATAAAATTTATGAGTCCCCGTTAGGGAATCGTTGAAACATACTCTTTTTTTTTATATCTCTTCGATATTTTCAAGAAAAATCTTTAAGTAACTAAAGTGACATTCGAGAAATTTTATTGAATTAATATTCTTTATCAATGTTATAATAATATTTCAACAATATACGTGTATGTTTAAATATGAGCGCGCGCGCGCGCGCGCGTATTGTTATCCTTAATGATTATAAAAATAAGAACAGATCGTTAGAATAATCGATAAAACGATGGAACACGTCGACTGAAAGTTTACAAAGAGTGACGCAAAAAAAAAACAAAAAATATCGAAGAAAAAACTTAGGCGATTTGAAATGAACGTTAAAGGACAATCGGTGGTCGATACGTAAAAATAGAACGAAATTCTTTCTTGCGCTTCAAATTCGTTGAATGTCGACGACAACTTGTTTACAAATTTTTCCTTTTTCTTTCCTTCTTTTTTTTTTTTTTTTTTCTTTTCTTTTCTTTCACAGTCGACGAGGTCAGTTCGACGTCTATCAATCGTTATCGTAAACAAGTTATTAAAGGTTTAGTTTAACGATATAGGGATAAATAAAGGAGAGAACACAGATTTTTCTGTGATCACGATCGTCCAGCATATTATTCAGGTTGACCGGTCGTCCAACGAGGAGGCAGTGGTCCTTGAATGAGCCAACAGCGACCGTGCGTGAACGCTCGAACGAACGCGCGACGATCGTTGCACGCACTTGCGTCTCGATCGTCGAAGATCGCATTACCGCGAGCCTCCTTTCCGCGAACGGATCGACGCTTTCATACGGATTCACTAATTGTGAGTGCGTGTTACGTTTATCAGTGCCTAATTACTGTTGTGTCGTTAATAATCAATGCAACGTTGATTTCATTGGGAACGAGGTTGAACTTCATCTTTTTCTCTTTCTCTTTCTTTGTCTCATTCTTTTTCTTTTTTCTTTTTTTTTTTTTTTTTTTTTTTTTTTTTATTTTATTTTATTTCACATCCGTTTCCTTTTCTCTTTGTTTATTAAAAACGATCGAGGGTGAGCGATCGAGATAGATCCAACGTTATATAGGAAAGGATCAATGGATCGATACGAATTGGGATCAAATTTAGATCATTGTTTCGAATTGAAAATACGAATTATTTCATTTATCGTCTTACGCAAGATGAATCATTTAAATGGAGAGGAGGGAAAAAACGAAAAAAAAAAATAAATAAATAAATAAATAAATAAATAAATCGTTCCTCCACAGAAGGATTACATTTTATATCTAATATCACAGATTTTTTTCTTTTTTTTTTTCTCTCTTTGGATGCTATATACATTTTCATGGGGGAAAGCTCCTTTGTACGTCTGTAATCTGATCTTATATGTATATATAAATATATTTATACGATCTCTATTGAAATAATTCACTCTGTATAGTTCGTATACGTGATGTTTACCTCGTGAATTTATACACGAGCTATGATTTAATATTGCCAATTCCGATTTTCCATGAGTCGAAATGAAAAACTTGTACGATTTCGTTTCATTATATTTGCATATATACTTTTTCTTTGTTGAAAATATCAAACACACACACACACACACACACACAAAAACGTACACACAAACGTACACACAAACACAGCGTTTTATATTAAACATTTAAAGATCATTGTAAATCACAAAGAAAAATTATTTTCTATTTGGTTAATATTCGAATTTAAAATCGACAGAAAGAATTTGGTATTTAGATCGATCGGATGGGAGATCCGATCGTTGCAAGTTCTCTGGGCCGGTTTCTCTCTCTCTCTCTCTCTCTCTCTCTCTCTCTCTCTCTCTTTGACTTGCGCGCGTCGTTAATCGAGCTCTCCACGGGCCCGAGAAACGCTTCACGGCCAATTAAAGGTGAGCATCGGTTTAACCGCGGTTCACTTCAAACGCGCTTGTCACAGAACCGAGCGACATAAATCTAGTCCTTCGTGGTTCCAGTTTCTCGAAAGCGAACAGAACAACGCAAAACCACCGTCTCTCTCGATTCCTATCCTATCGATTCTTCACTCGATTTAACATATTCGCGCTTCCATTAGACACGTCGTTTTACACCCTCCTTTTTGCAAACGTTCCTTCCGTATATCTTATTTCTTCTTATTTTATTTTCTCTCCTGTCGGTTGGTCGGTCTATCTGTCTGCTCGAGCGATCTTATTATAGACGATTAATTTGATCGATCCCATCGAATGCACGATCCAGCACCGTCGTCGTCGGTGGTGGCTGATGATTTCATTACTCATCGAGCTCTTCTTAAAAACATCTCAACGCGTTCTATCCATTCGGATGAACAGAACGATTTCGTATTTTTACGTCTTTTACTTTCTCCTTTTTTTATTTTATCCTCGTATTTATATGTGCGCGCGCGCGCGCGTGTGTGTGTGTGTGTGTGTGTGTGTGTGTATTGTCGTATTTTTTGAAAATACGTTTAAAATTCTAACAATGGATTCTAAGAGAAAATTTTAACTTAACGTGTATGAAAGTAAGTTGGATAACTTCATCGATTATTAAATAAATGACTAAT
>OU426855.1:6440336-6455336 GCA_911387685.1 Dolichovespula media | reverse complement strand
CATTATAGCGAACGAGATAAACGAGTTAACCAAAGAAAAATCGACGAAGTATTTGGAGAGACGAAATATTACGAGAAAGGAGAAGGAAGAACCGAGAACGATCAAGTACAAAGAATTGTTGAACGAGTTCGGTTTGTCCGATAGCGAAAATTCCGAGGGTAGTTATTGCGAGATCAACAGGGACAACGTCGAAAATAAATATTGGTGTAACAGAGGGGAGACTTATGTCGACGAGGTCGACGTTCGTTCTCTTTTAAACTCTGATTACGATACGGTGCCGAATGACAAAGAGATTTCACGACGTAAAAGTGGCAGTTTACCGGACAATCTCGGTGTCGTTATCGATCAGCATAGATATCGATTAATCAATGACGATCGTCAGAGCAACGAGTTCCTATCAAGGAACGTAAAAAATCATTCTTCATGGAATAATAGAAACGTATCTAGTCTACCAACGAGAATCAATCGACCCGTAAAGGAGGACGTTCGCAGTGAGCCAAAGAAAATTGTAGGGTTAAGAAGCGTGTCCGACGATGTACCGGTCGTCTTACCTCCGTCCTCCTCATCCTCGTCCTCGTCCTCGTCCTCTTCCTCATCTTCCTCATCTACGTCTTCATCTACGTCTTCCTCAAGAATAATCACCGTGGAAGAATCGAAAACAAAACTTCCGCCTCGTCAACGATCGGATTCCCAGAGGAAGCACAGTCTTCCTGTTATTCCAACGAATCAGAAACGTCGTAGAGATTGCCAGCCAAAGTTTCAAAGATTTAAACGTACTCAGGACGATCAAGACGTCGGTATGGATCCAGATTACGACGACGTATTCAACAAGAACCCCGATCACATTATAGCGGGTAGATCAAAATCGTTGGACAACAATGTACCGAAATCGGCACCGGTTACGCCGACCGAAGAGAAGAAACTACCATTTGGGAAACTTCTTAAAAGAAGACAGACCCCTGTATTTCATGAAAACTCGAACGACGTTGTACTCGTTAGAGTATCCTCGTTACCCGATCAAGATCTTTTACATTTGGGAAATCGAACGAAGGACGTTACGAACACGAAGAAACGTGCCGTTTCCCCTTTTTCGTTACGTTCCGACATATCGGCGAAGAGACTATCTGAATCCGATAGAGACGTAAGAGAGACCAGTCCGGTAGACCTAAAGAAATTTTCGATATCAAGATCGAGGGGTAACGACGTGGCAGTCGAATGTGATTTGCCTGAGGATAGAAACGATTCGGTTTGTGAAAATGTTAGGATTGAAAATGGCGAGGTGAAGAGGATCGTCGAGGAACAGAACGCCAGATCGGGATCGGTAAGAACGATGATTAGTATATAACGAAAAAAAAAAAGAAAAAAAGAAAAACAAGAAATATAAATTTATTGATTCCTTTCATGGAAATGACCAATTGCTCGTTCACTTCCAGTTGCCAATCTCTCTACACTCTCTTTTATCGAGAATAAGAAGTGGTTCAGGCTCATGTTGTCCCAACAGTCCACCAATGGAGTCTTTTACTTGTTCGGACATAGCCACACAAACTTCACCTCCCATTTCAAGAAGTTCTAGCTTTACTTGGGTCAGCGAATGCGAGTCTCCACGAGGTAAGCTTTACGAGAGAGACGACTCTTCCCTTTCTATTCCTTACTTACACATACTTACATACTTACTTACTTAATTACTTACTCGCTCACTCAATTACTATCTTACTGCCTTCCTTTTATCGTCGAAATAATACATAGATAAGAATTAGACACGCAATAGTAGTGGCGTCAATTCGTCGCTTACCAGCTTGGTTCGCTTTGGCATTTATAGCGGAATCGCAATTGGATTCGCAGTCGCTGCAAGACGAGAGCACTCTAGACCCACCATCGCCTCAAGACACCGTAGACGACGACAACAGATCTTCCTCTTCCTCCCAAGATCTTTTGCAGAGCATGGATGAAATCTCATCGGGCAGCTTGTCACCGGACGCTACGGATAGAGCTTCTCCTCTCGAGAGTGGAATCGGCACGGCGAGCCCACCTAGAAGTACGGATCGACGATTAACCAAACGTAAGCGATAAGTATTAACATTTCGTTGAAAAGTCAAAAAGATTGATAAAGAGAAATAGAGATGGAAGTAAGTACTCGGTTGAGACGAAACGATACCCCATTGGTATTTTCTTTCTTTCTTTCTTTCTTTCTTCCTTCCTTCCTTCCTTCCCTTTTTTTTTTTTTTTTTTTTTTATTTTATTTTCTCCCTTAAAGCGCCGACCTCGAACAAGTGTCATAGAAAGGAGACCTGGGAAAGGATTCGCCGGAGACCATCTAAGTTGAGCTCGCGTAATGACAAGAACAATCAAGACGTTTGGATCAAACGGGAGAGCGTTCACACGCAAACAAAAGATCACGAGGATCGATATCTCCAAGAAGCGATCGATAGTAGCAGCGGATTGGACGATTCCTTGCCGCGTGTTAAACCGCCAAGACCTACGAATCTACCGCTCTGTGAGTTTGCTTTTTTTAATCGTATTTTTCTTTTATATATATATATAGTATATTATATTAAACGCTCTTAATGAAAGTTTTATAAGTTCGAAGGGAGAAAGAAAGAACGATCTTATGAAAAGCGTCGATGTCAGATCGCATTGAAACAAGTTATATCATACATAGGTCTGTCGACGACAGTCAGTTCGCTGAGCTCCGGAGAATTATTAGAGACTCCACCTCGAGCACCCTCCTCACCATCTGCAGCGAGTCTGCAATTGAAACCGGAACCATTGACAGTAGAAATGGGCGGGAAGAGCAGTAGTGCGCCGTTGTTGGAGAACAACGACATCGAAAAGAACGGAGGGAAGGTCTCGGTGAGTCTGATCTTTACTTTTTATTTATTTATTTATTTATTTATTTTTTATTATCTCTTCTCTCTCTCTTTTTTTTGTTTTGCTTCTTCGATAATGAACCAACTTTTTGGAGTAGTTCATTAAAAAAAGAAATATAATAACTCGTGTTAGACTCTCTAGCGATAGTGCACTTACTTAGCTTTCGCGTTGTAACATCAATCAATCATATAAGCGTTGAAGCTCGCATGGCATTCGAGATATCGAGATTATCCCGTTGAGATAGACCTCTTTGACCGTTAGTTCGTTTGGTGATCCACACTTATGGCGAATCATTAGTCTCTGCCCACGCAACCCGTGTACTGCATCGAGCATCGGGAACACGGTTATTTGTATTTTTCTTCGGCTCATACCATTCGCTGGCTCAGCATCCGTACCTTGATCGCCAAAAGGGTACGAAACGAAAAAATAAAGAATAAGAAGAATAAGAAGAAGAAGAAGAAGAAAAGAAAGAAAAGAACCCTCGAGCTTTAATTTCCCTTTCACTCGCGGCATCTCTTTCAACACCTGTTTCTATCGAACGAGAACGGAAGAATGCATTCTTTTTGTTTTCTTTTCTATCGCCTTCCCCCCTCCCACCCCCCCCCTCTCTCTCTCTCTCTCTCTCTTCAATACGTGTTTATTTATTTTCTTATTGAAAGTCTCGATAACGAAGTACCATCCGATAAAAAAAAAAAAAAAAAGAAAAAAGAAAAGAAAAGAAAGAGAGAGAAGCTAAGAAATATCTAGACGACAGCGCATCGTTTTGCATCTATGATATTTCTTCTTCTTCTTCTTTTTTTTTTTCCTTCTTTTTCATCTTTTTCCTCTTTCTCCCTCTATTTCTTCCTCTCTCTTCTTCCCCTTGACTTTCGAAGATGGTAAGATCGAGGCGCAATCGTGCCTGAATGGAGCCTTAATTTTCCTTTCACATGGACGGCAATACCAAGTTTGTATTAGCTTCCAAATGCATACCGAAGATTTCGCATAACAGAGAGTTGCTTTCGTGGATATGGGTAATCGTTCTCGAGATAACGATCGATTCTTCTTCGAGCTTATATTACGTTTCGTAGAAATGTATTTTATCTCCTAGTTCTCTCTCTCTCTCTCTCTCTCTCTCTATCTATCTCTCTATTTTTTTATTCTCACACACACGTACACACAAATGCCACACGTACACTCGAGGTTACATTTAGAAACACACTGCAACGCATACGTGAAGTGATTATTTTTAAAACGGGTAGTCAGTAGGGACAGTGGGGGATGGTCACTAGATCGTAGAACGGGTTCCCATAATTCATCGACATTGGACGGACACACGACGATCAGGGAGGCATAGTATTTCAAGGTCAGTCGTCGGCGCTTTTATACCAAAAGCATATTTCGCTCGGATGCATAAACGTAGCGCCTGTGTGTTTTTATGCTTACCTAAAACATCTATCGATCCGGCAAATCGTTTAAAAGGGAATTCATTTTCAACGCCCTTGCATCGCGTTGCAACTTAATCGCCGTATTGGTTTTTCCAAAGACATCTCTCGAGAAACGTATAAAGATCGACGATTTTATCATGTTTTACAACTCTCTATTAAGCAAATTAATCACAGGTGCCCCTGTACACGTTTTTATCGGGTAATAATCAAGACGAACGATAATAAAAAGAAATACAAAAGAATACAAAAAAAAAAAAAAAATCGTGAAAAAACGATTAGAACGCGATGAGTAAAATATGTGTTTCGTCTACATCAGATGATCTGTGAGCTTCTTATCAATTAAATAGAGAGAGAGAGAGAGAGAGAGAGAATCAATATATCCCAACGGAAATTAATATTTACTCGTACGATTAGTCTCGTAAAAGGTAAAAGGAATGAAAGTCATAATTGTGTGGGAGTAAGAGTACAACAACAGGTCTTGCTTTTTTCTTGTTTCATCTTTCTCTTTTTCGTTGTATAAATCAGTTTTCTCCTTTTTCTTTTCTTTTTTTTTTTTTTCGTGTTTTTCTAACCGTTCTTACAAATTATCAATGAAGTGTCAGCACACAAAGTGGTGGTTTACGCACGAGCGAGCATTTCTCTCGGACAAATGTGTGTTTTCGCGGTATACACGGATGCGCCTACTAACACGGATAAAAATATTACTAACACAAGAGAAGGAGAGTAAACGTATATCAGTGAATGATCAAAGCTAATGGAGCAGCGAGCCGTGTTAGCAACGTATTAGTCGGTTGGCATCCCTCGACCCTCGAATAAACGTAGCCTCTCTTCGAGTATACCCTCTTTCCTTCGTTTCTTTTCTATTTTGCAAAGGAAAAATAAAATAAAATAAAATAAAATAAAATAAAAGAAAAGAAGAAAAAGAAAAAGGGAAGAAAAGGCACAAGAGAAAAAAGGTGAAGAAAGGACGATTACGTCGAACATTGATTTGGAATAGTTCTTGACAAATTATTTTCAAAAAGGAATCGGTTGATCTTTAATATATTATCTTTCACATTTCTTTCTTTCTTTTTTCTTTTCTTTTTTCTTTTTTTTTGATAGATCATTAGCTGCTTCGTCCCGTTTCTTACTAGACTCACTACTTGTATGTCATCCGTCCATGCGGAAGTCAAATTTATTTCGGTAAAAAGCGTTATTATTAATGATCCAACATGTGACTTTTTTACGTTTATGCATTTAGACGGATATCCGTTTTACGTATTAATCGCGATATAACGAAAAGGTCAAGGTCAGTCGTTATGTTTCGAGGTCGAACCAGCATAATCCGGCAAGTGGGTCGTGCTCTTCGAACGGCAAATGGTCGTTTAAAAAAACGTGAAGAAGAATAAGAGACGATATCATCCTACTCGCGTATCTTTTCCTTTCGTTATCATCCTCTCGCAGCCATTCGAGACTCATCCATTTAAATTAACGACATGTTGCGTCAGACAGCAACGAACTTTTGTCCCACCTTGACTGACCTTTATTTAAATGAATCCTTTGACGTTCGTAATTCAATTAAATTTTCTTTTTTTTTTTTTTTTTTTCTATATAGAAAACAAAAATAATTCATTATTAACAATATTTCAATTTAATAATAGAAGGGATATTTTGTGATAAATTTATTTTTCATTTTTATGATATTTGTTACGTCCAAATTATTGAGAGTTTAAAGAGAAAGAAAAACATAAAAAAGAAAAGTACATCGAAACAAATACATACTTTGTACATAGATACGTATTTTACTTATGTTACGAATGAGCGTGTAATGTATAAGACTTAAATAACTATCGATTGTTATAATAAAAACATATCATGCTTTGAGACCAAGGTAAACGTTGACCTAGTCGAATAGTAACGTAGATACTTATATGTATGTTCCCTCGACGATTCTGTGAAGGTTACAACGCACAAAGAAATATCAAACGAACGTAAACATTGGTTTGTTTCTGAAGAATATATTTGTTTCGTAAAGTGTTGTAAAGTTCAGTTTATTAGAGAGTCTCTGCCAAGGTAAGACGTGTTAGAAGGATAGACTATCTCTAGATAAGAAATTAAAATTCTTTTATCTATTCCTTTCTTTTATTTAATCTATAATTATTTGTTCTCTATCAATATAATTATATTTATTCGTACGTAACGAATTTGTTCGGATTAACAAAGAACGTTCGGGCAATCGAATAATACAGATAATTTTCGATTTAGAAATGTTTTTATTAAATGATATGTATATTATTACGAAAAAGAGAGAAAGAAATTTTTATCATTTTTTTAACTTTCCTGCGATTTTCGCATAGGAAAAATTAATCGCGTTGGAAACAAAAAATATTTATTAACATTGTTTCGAATGATGAGCAATACCTCGTCGATTTACTAATTCCCACTTTACAATAGAATGATTCGAGAATTCGATTCTAGAATCATTTGATACTGCGAATCGTTTATACATATGTAATTTTCCGCAATAAATTCGATGAATATTACGTCAGGTACGATATCAATTAGAAAAAAAAAAAAAAAAACAAAAAAAAACAAAAAGAAAGAAAAAGAAAAACGACAGAATTCTTTTCGTGCAAATAGATAGCATGATGTAAATACGTAAGAAAATGTGATAACAATGTTCCGTCTTGTTTCAGTCGTTGCAGCAGCCACGTTCGCAATCGGAACGACAATTATCAGGTGAGTCTTATCTCTCTAATGCATATAACGTAGAATCCTATCCAACGTTATTACGTTCTCGCTATCTTTATCGTTACAAATGCTCTCCGCTTTGGTGTAACTATGTAGGTATGTATACTTTCGAAATGTCGAACTTTCTAATGGTGAATCTCTTTCGATCTGTATATTCTATTATATGTTTATGCATGTATATGTATACATGTACGTACATAAATATGTATTCGATGTTACAAGTCGAAGAAGTTATCGTCGGAATAATTTTTTTTAGTCATGGCAATACAAACGTTACAGAAAGAAAGGAAGAAAGAAAGAAAGAAAGAAAGAAAGAAAGAATAGTGTGCTCTTGTCCTTCGAGAAGAATTTACATGTTTCTTCATGTAAGCGAAACGTAAGAACACGGAATGTTCTAAGCCGTTAGAATCATTGAAGTTTCAAAGTTAACGGTTTTTTCGTGGTTTTCAACGGGAGAAAGAGGAAAAAAAAGGATAAAAGACATAGACATTACTCATTGCTTTGCACATATGTACGTATACGATATATACATATGTATATACACGGAGGAAGGAGCTTTCTATAGAGAAGTTTAGCGGTATGTCAAACTCTTTCGAGATGTGCTCGTTCGATCGAAAATCCGATTTAACTCGTCGTTCATACATCACGAACGAACTTGCTACGAAAACGAACGCTTCTAAGCAGGTCGAGGACAAATACTACGTGCGCTTCGTCGATCGTTTTGAGCTTTCTCGTTTGGTAGAATTTTATAGGGAAAAAGAAAAAAATATATTTATATTTATATATATATATATATATATATATATATATATATATATATATATATATATATATAGAGAGAGAGAGAGAGAGAGAGAGATATTGAGTTATCTCGTGCGTCGATAAAAGCAAATTAAGAGAAGATAAAAAGCACCAGAGAGAGGAAAATCGAAACGTCAGAAATAGCAGTGAGATTATTTCGTCGTTTTTTTTTCAAGCTTGATAACATCTAATGTTCCGTATCACCGAATTCGATATATCATTGTTGTTCTTCTTATTCGTTTCTTTTCTTTTTTTTTCGTTTCTTTGGTCGATTTCTTTTCCCCTTCCTCGAAACGATCCTAGGAGATAACGAAACGATTTGTCGGCCTAAGGGTGTAAGTACGATGGAAAGTAGTCGCCGAGAGGCGACTCGTATTTGCGTAGCTCGCGTGGCTGATTTAATTCTTAATTTTAGCCTCGGGTCAGCAGGCCTGCACCGGAAGCTTTAATCACCGCACGGACCGCGATGCTTCGAATCTCACATTGGCGACTTCGCCGTGTGCACGTAGCCGCCTACCTCGAGAAAGCAATTAGCGCGTGTTCACGTGAGCGTCGATAATTAATTAAACTTTCGCGATCGATTGTAGTACCGTTGCTTATTCGACTACAATGTTTCATTGTCTTTCCTGTGACTCCTCTCGGTACCCAATTCTATATACATGTACATGTATACGTATATGTATATGTATATGTATATGTATATGTATATGTATATGTATATGTATATGTATATGTATATGTATATGTATATGTATATGTATATGTATATGTATATGTATATGTATATGTATATTCATATAACGTTAATATATATATATGTGTATAGTATATAAGAGAAATTTCGTTCGACCTTTTTCGAAAAGTCATTTAGTTAATTTAGAAGAGCATGGAAATAGTATGCGTTTTCGATCGTGAAATAAACATCGTCATTGAATATTTTTAGTCGGTTATTTTGGAGGAGGCCGAAGGTGGGCGCTTTTTATAAAAACGCCTCGGAAACTTATGCGGGCCGATGATATTCAAGGTAATAATATAAATTAACGTGTTTCTTTCTCTGTATATATGTATATACATATCCACATACACACATATATATATATATACACATATACATACATATATATATGTACGTACATGCATATGTACGTACGTACGTACTTATGTATGTTCTTTTTATTTCTTTCTCATTAAAGGTCTCTTCATCATTGATATTTTTACATCAACTCGAGTAGGTATTCTTAATGGTAACTCGAATGCAACGAAGCTACAAGAAGCTGCAAATTAGGTTTACGCTTGTCGCACCTTCGTGTTCTCAGTTAAGAGAAATTAATTACGGGTCTGGCATCATTATCATGCGCGTGTGAACGTTGTTATGGAACAACCATTATCGATCGTGCGTTTGGTTCGTGTTGCGAGATAGATGGATAAATAAAGGGAGATGGGAGGAGAGACACAGAGAGAGAGAGAGAGAGAGAGAGAAATATTTCTCGATAAGACAATTATCCTTCGAATCGATCAAACTTATGTACCCTTTAACCCCGAAAAAGTGAAAGAGTTCGTGAGCATAGAACTATCGTAGATATTTTGACGGCTATTATCAAACAGAAATATAGAGGGCTGGGGGGGGGGGGGGGGGGGGAAGTAAAAGAAAAAACGAAAGAAAAATAACAAAATCATTTAGAAATTATTAATAAGCAACGCCAAGCGATCTCGCCTTCGAGGCACGCACGAGAAGGATTTGTAAATGTTTCACCGATGCAACTAATTGCTGGCTTTCAGGCTACGTTCTACTTCGCCGACTATATCTTCTATAGGACAAAGAACTCGTAATTACTTGATTACGTGCGGTATATATATATATATATATATATATATATATATATATATATACAATAATGGTGTCGACGATTATCAACAAATGTGAATTGACCGATTTTAGGAAATATTGTTTCAAATTTACTTATTATTATAATTATTATTATAATCATAATAATAATCATAATGCTAATTATAATAATGATGATGATGATAATAATAATAATAATAATAATAATAATAATAATAATAAAAATTATAATAATAATGATAATGATAATAATAATAATAATAATAATAATAATAATAATAATAATAATAATAATAATAATAATTGTCGTTGTCGTTGTCGTTGTGATCATTATCATTAGCGAACACATGTTAAGTTATTTCAGGTGATAATAATTATTGACCCGTCGTCTTCTGTATATAACGTAACAACGATGTACTTACGTTTAACACGAGAAAGGTGATTTCCTGAGTAGAAAATCCGATTACGAGGAAGGGGATGGACTAGTCTCGAGGATGCGTGCTTGAAAGGGAAGTATTCGTAGAGTGTATAAATCGAACAGGGGTGGCTGTTGGTATATATCGTAATGAAGAAGATTAAAAGAGAGAGAGAGAGAGAGAGAGAGAGAGAGAGAGAGAATGAGTGAGTGAGCGAGAGAGACAAAGGGAGAAAAAAAGAAGAGAGAGAGAGAGAGAAAAAGTGGTCCACAGGTGAGACTCGATGAAGAAAAAGCAAGTAGGGACGCTTGCGCCGCGGCGTTAGACGACGTCAGAGGCAAACGACGGTTTGCGTTGGTCCGTTGCGCCAATGGAAGTCGACGGCAGTCGTCGGTATCGTGGGCACCGCGGCGCTCGGCGCAGTTTACCGAGCGCTGTCCACGCGACTCGCGCGCTCGCGTCTCCTTTAACGCTACTCCTCATCGCGCGTGTCTCTTCTTCGTCCTGTCAAACGCACGCCGGATCCTTCGAGAATCCATCGTTAGATAATTGTGACATAGTCGCTTCTGTTTCGATCGTTTATTGATTAATCAGTACGTTCGCGTATCGACGTACGTTCGTACGTTCGTTAGTTCGTTCGTTCGTTCGTTCGACACTTTTCTTTCTTCCCCTACCCCCACCCCCGTCTTTTTTCATCATTTTGAGAGAGAGAGAGAGAGAGAGAGAGAGAGAGAGGGTTGTCTCTTTCTTTTTCTCATATTCATTTATCCATTGCCGATTTGATTTTTTTCTTTTGTTTTGTTTTTGTTTTTGTTTTTTTCTTTTTCTTTCTTTCTTTCTTTTTTTCCTTCTTTTCCTTCTAAAGCGTTCGTACGGCCTCTCGAACGTTTTCTAATTTATGAAAGAAAGATTTATCACGGATCGTTTTCTTTCCTTCCTTTTCTTTTCTCTTCTTTTCGTTTCTTTTCGTTTCTTTTTTTCTTTTTTTCTTTCGTTCGAATAGTTTTGTTTACAGCAATCGAAGGATACGCGACACTTTCACGAGTCTCGCCTTCGGTAATTATAACTTTCCTAGGATATTCTTTTTAACAACGGCGCGTAAGTGCTTGCTTGTCGTAAATCACGATTCGAAAGTGTCGCCTTCCTTGAAAGGGGAGGTGGTGGGGAAGAAAGGGTGGGAGGGAGGGAGGGTAGGGGAGAAGGGTGTGGGGGAGGCGAGGCGAGGGGAGAAAATGAAGAAAAGAAAAAAAAAGGAAAAATTATCGTAAGACTTTCTTCCTATAAGATATAAGGGGGAACGTGTTGTGTGTTTTCTTGGCTAGCGAAAGATCGACGGAGATTGGGATTTTGGCTTTTAAAAGAAACACTCATCCGTAGAATAGGACGACGGTGGTAGTAGTCCGGCTATTAGGATTTCTAGAAATAGGAGAAAAAGAGAGAGAGAGAGAGAAAGAGACAAGTGACGGTCCATGAGTCGGCACAAAGCGTTTATCGGAGCGTAACATCGAATCGACCGCACTAGATTTTTCATTTCTTCTATTCGTGTGTTTCGTTTCACCCTTTTTTATCTTTTCTCTCTCTCTCTCTCTCTCTCTCTCTCTCTCTCTCTCTCTCTTACCTTCTTCCTTTTAAATTTCTTTTATTTGAAATTCATTCATTCATTCATTCATTCATTCATTCATACGACAGATTCGCCTATGTCTCTCTCTCTCTCTCTCTCTCTCTCTCTCTCTGTCTTCGTTTACGACTTGCTTGTCTTCTTAATTTCAAATATCCGAAGAATGTTTTCCGAAAGATCGTAAAAGGTCTCTCTAGAATCGGATTCCTTCCTCGATCGCGTTCAACTTCATTCATAATTCATAACGCATGTCGTCTCGTTGAATTCTATTCGCTACACTTTCCTCTTATTCTCCTTCTTTCTTTTCCCGTTTTCTTTTCTTTTTCTTTCCTCTCTCTCTCTCTCTCTCTCTCTCTCTCTCCCTCTCTCCCTCTCTCTCAACGAATAACTTCCTGTATCGATAACAGAAAAGGTGTCACGCACGCGGAAATTCCTACGGTATCCTTCATCGTTACTCTCGAAACAATCCGTTTCGATTCCGTTGTCCCGTTGGAATATAAATCCATTGGCAAAGTTCAAAGGTGTCCGATGATGGTATTCGTGGAAGAGAGGGGGAGGAACACACTTTCGTCGTGGCGATTCTTTTGCTTACACGTTTTCTTCCTTTTCTTTTCTTTTCTTTTCCCATTTCTTTTTTCTTCGTGCCAGTATAGGGCCCGAGGGCGTGACACGGATAGAACGAAGTAATCCGTCGAGGCCTCGGAAGAGACCTCGTAAATCAGGATGAATAAGGTTCGACCTCCTTCTTCTCCTTTCCATTCTCATTTTTTTTGTTTTTTTTTTTTTTGTTTTATTCTTCCATTCCTTTTTGTCTATTTGATTTGAATTCGAGCAGGATTACATCGACCGAAAAAAAGATCGCGGAGTCTCATCCACCCTCCCCCCTCCCCCCTCCCCCACCACCATTATCTTTATTATTTTCCCTCCTTTCTTTACTTTTTATTCCTCTTATTCTTCTTCTCGAGTATGGCTTGCCAATAGAGACAAGACTTTCACCCTTATGCAACTTGAGTTGAAATTAATTACTCGCAAGATCGGATTCGATCGAGGCCGAGGGAGACGAAGTAGGAGAAATAGGAAGGAGAAGGAGGAGAAGTAGGAAGAGGAGGAAGAGGAGGAGTAGGAGGAGGAGGAGGAGGAGGAGGAAACGACGGCGTTGTAACGACGATGTAAAGAGTTACGACGTGTGGACACAACACACAGCTCGCGTTATCCATGGCGCGTTTCGTAACAATACCGAATTAAGATCGATCGATGCGAATCGAACGTAAGTCGATCTTTAAGAGAGATAGGCGCCCTTATTGTTCGGCCAAAGCGTTTGATCTCCCTATGTTAGGCTCAAAGTCTGTCTAACGTGTCTTTGCCTATTCGTTGTATTAGGATACTTGTATTATACTCTTCTCACGAACGAGGAAAGATCGTGTGTCTCTAACGAGCATCGGCTTTCCAAGAGAATTATCGTCCTATCGGATCATTCCTTGACAAACTACCGAAAGGAAAAGAAGAGATAGATAGATAGATAGATAGATAGATAGATAGATAGATAGATAGAGAGAGCGTGCTCGTTATCCAATCCATCGTCTATACAAACACGAACTTCCCGCTATATTTCAAAAAGTTAGTTGTTCCTTCGGACGTTCACGAAAGTAATCCGTTCGTATCTCTGAATTCGCTAATTTTACTTCGAGAAGAAGATCTTTCTTCTTCCAAACTTTATAAGATCGTAACGATTTCGTCGTAAAAGTTAGTATTTGAGTTTGCATTCTCGTTCCGATGTTCCATCAGGTTTCTTTATCTTTACGTATTTTCGCCCGTAAAGCATTAAAACATATAATAATTTACTTTCCACATCATAATTAAGAGAAGTTTCTTTATTATTTTTATACGCTAATTAACGTTGCCTTGATCTTATGAGAGGAAGTAATTAAATCGTTACAATGGAACGTCCGTGACAACGAGTAGTGGTTACTCAGAGTTATTCTATAAAGTCGTAAAGTTCGAACGGTTAAACTTCATCATTGGTCGATCGTTTTAAATTTGTAACCTCTAAAACAATTTGTTTTCTTGAAGCTGAATAAACGTATCGCCTTTTTAATCCCGAATATTTACATTATAATCCATTTCACAATAATATTAACGTTTACTTTTTCATTGAATTTATCCGTAAATCCAATGCCATTCGAGGAGAACCATTTCTCGATGAACTTCACAAGGTTCCCGTTTACTTTTTACTTCTACATACTTCTCTTTCAACCAGTCGACACTCGAAGCATTACAAATCGCTCGTTAGCCGACGTGATTACGGCTTTCCTTCGACAATACGAGGCTCCGAACCTCGTGCGATAAATCTTTCGACGGTTCATCGTCGAACGACCTTGAGGTGCGAACATAAAACGAAGAATCGAACGAATACTCGTTGTCGACAACTCGAATCTGGACACTTGCGAAAATAACGAGAGGATTGGGGAGCGCCATTGTTTCCTCTGCTTTTTCTTTTCCTTCTTTCTCCTTATTCTTCTTATCCTTCTTTCTTGTTGTTGTTGTTGTTGTTGTTGTTGTTGTTGTTATTGTTGTTGTCGTCGTCGTCATTGATCCTCGGCAAATTTTTACCGTGAGAATTTTTACGTCTCTAGACTGCACGTTATTCAAAACGTTTTATTATTCGGCTATCATACATGAGAAATGAGCGATCTCGTGTGATTTTTTCTTTCCTATTTTTTTTTCTCTTTTTTTTTCTTTTTTTTTTATGGAAATCGAACGATTTTATCGATAAAATCTTATTCCCCTACTCGGACCGTTGTTTTATTTCAGATTACGAATTTCTTCTAGAAAAAACGAAACGACGAAAAGGAAGCGAAAGGATGTCTAGCGAACTGTATCATACTTAGTACCTGGTCCGATTGAAATCAATTATTTACTCGCATAGTTACCTATCCACGTAACTTAAGACAGTTTTACAAATTATAAACTTTCGTACAGTTAGAATTGTATTTTTTTCTTTCTTTTTTTTTTTTTTTTTTTTTTTTTTAATGAAGGAACAGCTACGTAAGAGCGCTACTAGTACCTGAACATTCGATACTGAATACTACTTATCTCTATTATCATCGTTATTATAATTATTATTAACTAGTGTAAAAATAGATCTTCGATTTTCTAAGAAAATTGATGATTCGTTACCACTCGTAACGGCGAAATGAGAGTTACGAGAGTAAACCACAAAATCGATGAACTCGAAACTATCGTAAATAATCGATAAGAGAAATCGATCGACGACGAGGACGATGAGAGATCATC
>OU426855.1:6375336-6430336 GCA_911387685.1 Dolichovespula media | reverse complement strand
TATCCGGCTTTTCTCGGTTCTCTTAAGCCCGACAAAAGGACTACTTTCCGTAGACAGATTCTATCGCTGGTAATAGCTTATTTAGCGGTGAAACAAGCTTGCCTCGCAACTAGAGAGTTAAGTGACTTTCGTCGATCTCCTTACATAGTTTCGGTCTAGGCGTCTCATTGTGTCTTGAAACTTTTATCGTAAGTCATGAAAATCTTAAGGACTTAAGGTACCTTAGGTTAGAGTATGTTTTCTATTATTAACAGTTTGTTGAAAGTGTCTTAAAAATGAAGATATAGATAAAAAAAAAAAAAAAAAAAAAAAAGAAAGTAAGAAAGAAAGAAAGAAAGAAAGAAGAAAGTAACGATGGAAGGAGAAAATGAGTTTCCTCGAGGAAGGATCTTTAAGAGAATCATTTCATATTTTTTAAATTGTTTTCCCTCCCCCGAAGGGACTCGAGATAGTTAGTAAGTGTACTTAGATAGACTTTACTTTCTTTGGCCCCTGAAATGATGCAACACGGAAAACACGAGAGTACACGGTGTAAGAGTATCGCAAGAGAGCTCGCTTATATGCCATACGGTCTGGCTCGTAGGTAATACACCAGTTGTATGGGCGTTTATACTAGAACGCCGTATGTTCGTGAATTAGTCGTAGGATAGTAGCGATACGAAAGGAAAAAGAGACACAAAGGAAAAACAGAAAGAAAACCAATATAACGACGAAAAGAAACTTTCATATTTTAACGCAGAAATTTATCATTCTCTTAAATCGTGTAAATGGAGAAACGTAGTAAACATACGATATTTAACGATAATTCGCAAATTATTCGAACGTTTAAGAAACTTAGAAAACAGGAAAGCAATGGAGGAGCGGAGTCCCGAGTGTCTACGGTTCTACGTTATACGCTACTTAATTAATAGAAAATTTAAAAGAAGAATATACTGGTCTCATTTTCTCTCTCTCTCTTTCTTTCTCTTTCTCTCTCTCTCTCTCTCTCTCTCTCTCTCTCTTTATCTTTCTATCTTTCCTTCTCCCTTTGATATTTTACCGCGTCCAAAGTCAGATTAAAACCGCGCCCGTAACGGACAAACGCATATCCCATATATTTAAAGCGTAATATGTCGAATAAAATAAGTTTGTTAAGTACGCTCGCACGCTATCGCGTTTGCACTCCGCAAAATAGCAGCGTGAATCCCATCTACATGTAGATTCGATCGAGCGAATTCATCGGATACAGTTCCATGATTTCGCTTGATGAACGAACGCTATAAAACTCACTGGTCCCTGGCGCTTCCATTGAGGGAAAAAGAAAGAGAGAGGGAGAGAGAGAGAGAGAGAGAGAGAGAGAGAGACATTTACTCTCGCTCTCATTCTCTCTCTCTCTCTCTCTCTCTCTCTCTCTCTCTTCCTTTCTATCTCTATCTTTTTTCGCTCCTCTTCATACTTTTGCATACGATCGAGTCGCATCGCGTGAATAACTTTAATCTACCTCTCGCGACCGGTTCCGAGAGCGATAGATTTGAAAAAACCCTGCGCATTTGTAGATATTTCCTTTCGTTAGTATTATTATTATCATTATTATTATTATTATTATTATTATTATTATTATTATTATTATTGTTGTTATTATTGTTGTTATTATTATTATTATTATTATTGTTATTATTATTATTATTATTTTTTTTTTTTTTTTTTTTTAATAATAATAAGCCTCAGAGCCAAGGCACCCTTTAATAAGAATTACGAAGAGTTCTTTTATTTTCTCCTCTGCGAGATAGATAGATAGATAGAGATAGATAGATAGATAGAGAGAGAGAGAGAGAGAGAGAGAGAGAGAGAGAGAAAATTTGATTTAGTCAAACTAGAAAAAAGTATCCTTTCATTAATTTCATTCCGTCAAACAGCAACAATTTCCATCAAAATATCGTATTACGTAATTCGCTCCCTGTCGAGCGTTAAAGGGACGACCAGTTCGTCCTTCTCTCTCTTTCTCCTTCTCTCTCTCTCTCTCTCTCTCTCTCTCTTTCTCTTTCTCTCTCTCTCTCTCTCTCGTTTTATTCGTGGCCACAGGCGTCCTTTAACTCTTGACGGATATACTCGTCGTCCTCGCGAGGAAATCTCTACGTCGATTACACCTGCGCGAGTATGAGGCAATAAGGAAACGCATATATGAAATTTACGAAACGTCGATGTAACGGAATGCAACGTAAAGATAATGCCAGAAGGAGACGAAGTTGTCTTCTTTTCTTTTTCTTTTTCTTTTTCCTTTTTTTTTTCTTTCTTCATCTTTCTCTATTCCTTCTCGAAAAGTCGTGTGTCCCCCGAAGATGAGATCGCGAAATAAAAAGTCTTAAAATACGGGGATCGTCGAGTATGTGAACTTTTGAAATAAATTCAATTACCATTGCCGATCGTTCGGTGTTGTAAGTTTAATATTTTTATGCATTTAGCGTAAAACTTCACGCTTTCGCCTGTACGAAGAGAAAGAAAGAAAGAAAGAAAGAAAGAAAGAAAGAAAGAAAGAAAAAAGTGGCAGCCTTTCTATTATGTTTGTGCGAAGGGCAAAGCGAGTACTTAACGCTTACCACGTTCTTTTATGTTCCAGGTAAGCACCGGACGATTACGGATGAGCGTTCCGGTATAGTAGTCGCGAATGAAACACTAAATCCGCTCGTAAGTATGTTCTACGTTTTAAGGCTCATCCAATCATCATAAAATAGTGTCCAAGGGCGCGTTGTTAAGGACAAGGTGAGAGGAAAGGCGTGAGAGAGAGAGAGAGAGAGAGAGAGAGAGAGAGAGAGAGAGAGAGTGTGGTATAGAAGGGGAGGGGGGAAAGGAGAGGGTTGCGGGGGGGGGCGAACAATTTACATTTTCATAGGGGAGTACCTACGGTTTATGTCGCTTCAAGGTGGACCGCATTTCGAACTCGTCTCGCGATGAAGATCGCGAAAAATTACGAGCGCAGGTGCGTTTTCGCTCGACGTTCACTTTCGTTACCATGCGTGGTATTATATTTACATCTACGCGACCGTCGTAAAGAAACTTCGAGATCTTTTGTCGATAATAGGTAATAGCAGCAACAGCAACAGCAACAGCAACAGCAACAGCAGCAACAGCAACAGCAGCAAAAGCGGCAGCAGTAGTAACAGTGGTAGTAGTAATAATTTTCATAGTAGTAGTAGTAGTAAACGGTAATTGATAGGAAAAATTCGATAAATAATGAAAAATAAAGATGAAACGATCTGACGATTTATTTTATTATTAAAAAGTTTTTAGATGAACATTGATTAGCATAAAAATGATAGGAAAATTATATAGAGTCGGTCGTAAGGTGTATAAAAAAGGAAATCATTTATTTCGAGGTAAACTATCATCTTTGTTCATATATTACGATATATCCAGTTTCTCGTGACTCACCAAGTATGTATTTGTATATATATATATATATATATATATATATATATATATATATATATAACTAATAAAGTATAGTAAATTATAGATAAAGTATAATATAAACAAGTATAATGTACATATACACATTATAAAGATCTTGTACGGTCGAGTTGCTTTCTTTTTTCAACTATAAAAAACGAAAGAAGGATCTAAACCCAATGAAATTCGATTAATCGACCGACGGCTTACACGACTTGGACGATCTCTCGGTGCGTCTAATCTCGTTCTAGCGCTTCTTTCAAAGTGACCATACGCGAATCGTAAATGCTATAAATACGATCCCTTCGAAGATCATTACGAGAATAACATCGTGGCGACCGTGAAAAACGATCGTAAAACTCTTCGTTCTCGAGGGCGTCCAAATCCAACGTTAGAATTTGCTCTTCTTTTCTTCTTCTCTTTTTTATTATTTTTATATACGTACGTACGTACGTACATACATAGACACACCTAACGTACACACTTACATAGTTACACATATATCAGCGCGAACGAACAATCGAAACGCTTGTTACGTACGTTCTCGTCCGGTCGAACAAGAGAGTGAGAGACTTGCGTGAGTTACGAGTTGCACCAGATACGCTTTTACAGCCAGTTCGACCTTCCTTCGACATGAGAAGCCATAAGAGCTCGCAATAAAAGGCACATTCCTTCGAGTTACTTCTCTCGAGTACACCTCGTAGATCGTAAAGAGATCGGATATCGTTTATACGAGGACGACTTTAAACGAGAGAATCGAGAGAGAGATAGAGATACAGATAGAGAGAGAGAGAGAGAGAGAGAGAGAGAGAGAGAGAGAGAGAGTCGAACTATCGGATTTGAAGACACCTGTAATAGATGAGAACGTACACGACGAAGGTTGTTGTGAGTATGGTATACGTTTCTTTCTTCCTTCAGATCACGGAGCAAGTAGTAGAAGAGGTTGAACCGCGTTGATAGGAACCCATCGATTTAGCTACTACCGGCGTTGTTTATCCTGAGAGATATCTTTATCCGTAATAACGAACACGTCCGTACAATTATTCATCTCCTGAATCCCGCCGGCGATGTTTGTCTTCCTCTTCTTCGCGTTTCTCTATTCCCCTCTCTCTCTCTCTCTCTCTCTCTCTCTTTCTTCCTTTATCTTAATCTCATCTCTGTCTTCTTTTCTTGTGTCTTTCTCTTCGTCGTCGATCTCTTTGATAAAACTTACTTCTAACAAGGAGGAGAAAGAGTATACGCAACTTGGAGGATAATCTTTGAAATTCTCTATAATAATTAATCGACGTGGATTTTTCAATATATCTGAACTAATGAGTTCATCGATCTAATGATTCATCGATTATATACATACATATATATATATATATATATATATATATTGTATTTTTCTCTCGTAATCTCATTTCAAGTTACGATATTAAAATCGATATTTCCCTTAAAAGTACGTTTATATGAAGGCGCGTAAACGCGCTCTTGATACGATATTATAATTTATATAGATCTTGATCTTCATTTTCGTAGTCGTAAAATGTTCTTAGAATTTCAAGGATAGTCATTATGGTTTCGAATTAATTCTCACGTTGGGGTTAAATAAGCCGGCTAACTTTTCTAAGATGAAAATAAAATAACGAGTACGGTAAACGTTTTATCGGAGAATACTGTTGAGCGTGCTGTTCAACGGGGATATTCTGTCTCTTTCTCTCTTCTACCACGTACGACACAACCGACAATCCCTTCGTTTCTCTGATACACCCGCTAGCGTAATCAATGAGATTACTTTGGGGACTGTGCGTCTCAAGTTAGCTAGTGTACGGGGCTAACAGCAGCGTACCGGCTTTACGCGAACATGTGCGTACGTGTTATAGTGAAGCAGCTCCATAAAACCCGTGGACAGGCACTAATGGCGCAATAACCCGACCGAGGACGGGTGATCGCGCGTGCGACCCTTCCCCCTCCCCTCTTCGTCCTCGTCCTCGTCCTCGTCCTCGTCCTCTTCTTCGTTCCTTTTTTTCTTTCCTTTTTGTTTTCTTTTCCGTTCCTCTTTTCTTTTCTTTTTCGTTTCTACCTTCCCTCCTTCCTCCCTTCCTTCCTTCCTTCGTCGTTGTCCTGACAACAAAACGTGAAAAGGAATTCCCTAGACGACTCTAGGCTCCTCGCGCGTTAAAGACTTCTCTCTCTCTCCCTCTCCCCACCTTAACAATTTATCGCAACCATAACAATGATTTTATGGAGGTGTACAAACCCCATGCTCGAGTGCATTGCGTTTTATTGCACGTCGAATGTTAAACGATATTTCGCTTAGTTAGGAATCATTACCGGTCTCATGAAAACTGTTTGTTGGTCGATCGGTCGGATTTAATTCGTTCGTTAAATTGTCATGAATTTTGCGATTTATTTATTTTTTTGTTTTCTTTTCTTTTTTCTTGGGGAAATCTGGTATGTTGGGTTTTAGGGATTGTTTTCTGTTTTTCTTTTTTTTTTTTTTTTTTTTTTTTCTCTATCGAAAATATCGAAGATAGTAGTCGGGTATGTTTTATTGCAGATTAATGAGAAAATATTAATCAATATTACAAATGCTGTTTATTCTTATGATAACTTTTTCTTTTCTTTTTTTTTTTTTTTTTTTTTTTTAATGTTTCCATTTTGACGTAAATATTGTTGGTACTGTTTATATTTTCTTCCCTATCTCTACATTTATTGTAATTACAAAATATTCGTTAGACAAAAATAAAAAACAAATAAATCGAAATTATCGAAAGAGAAGCTCGAGCGCGTTTGAAATTTATTTTCTTTTGCGATGCAGCGTTATTATTTTCTGGGTCGTTAAAAATTTGTTTAAAGGTCATGGAAATTTTGTGGCGGTCGAATAATTTGCATAATTTTTTTTTTTATTTTCGATTAGTAAAATCGAACGTAGAAAAAAAAAGATAAGAAGAAAGAAAGGCTTTATTTTCTCTGCCTCTCTTTTCTCTATTGACGATTCATAGGAAGTCGATATTTCATGAGACAACTTTGAAGAAACTTTTCTTCCGTTCCTTCGATATTCTACGAAACCATAGGAAGCGTGTCGAACATTTACGAAGTAAGAAACGATGCGTTAATAGTTTCCGCGATAACTTCTGCCAAAGGCGTGAAACGTCGTCGATCTGTTAATTAGTTATTAAATTTTATGACGCGGGAGAAAGGACACCGATACATAGACGTATATTAAGTAAGAACGAATGGAAAGTCGCAAAAGGATAACTAAAGATTTTATTAACGACTAAGTGGAAGCGAGATCTTAGGATACATTCTTGATCTAAGAATGCCGACGTGAGGACTCGTGCGATCACTTTAAATGCTTTTTCTTAAAAGATCATTATTATTTCTAATGTAGAAATAATAGTCTTTTCATAGTTCTTTTTTATCTTTATTTTTTTCTTTTTTTTTTTTTTTTTTTTTTAATAAGAAATAAATATCAAACGAATATTAAATATCCTTGAAATTTGTACTTAATCGATTATAACGAGCGACATAACGATAATATTAATACTATAAATAATTTCGTAATTCTATAAATAATAAAGAATATATAAAGACAAAGCCTCTTGTAATATTGATTAAAAAAAAAAAAAAAAAAAAAGAAAAAGAAAGATGAAGAAAGAAGAAAATGTTGAAATTCCTTTCGTTACTCGTAGCAAGCGAGAATTAATCGTTTGGACATTAATCGACATCGATAAAGAACACCGAAGCTAGCTTAGTAGGATACCAAACGAAGGATTCTCTGTCCTCCGTGCAAAGAACGAGCGGCAGTCTCTTGGTAGACGTTACGACAAAGTATTTCGTTCTTCGCTCGTACATAAAGCGACAAGCGCGAACGGTTACACTCATATAGCACCGACGAGTTATACGGTTTGAACAACGGCTCTCATTGTGCTCAGCTCGGGAAGTCATGAGATATCTTTTGCGACTCTACGAGATGGAAGAGACAGAGAAACTGTGAGAACGTCATTACGTGGGAATGCTACTCTCGATACGCGACTGGTGGTTACACTTCGATGACCGATTATTTTTCAATTCGGATATATTTATCCGTCCCCGTTATTTCATATGAAATTCGACGAACTTTTAACGTACCCACCTATATATATATATATCCATTCCAAATCATTAGCAATGAAAAATTACAAATATGATATATATATATATATATATATATATATATATATATATATATATATGATAGTTAAAACGTTTAGTTTCTATCGAATGTTTATAAAAAGAAAGATGCTCTCGAACGTATTGGGGAAAAAAAAATAATAAAACCTTCTCGTTTATCGGACGTTTATTATTAGTTCGCGTCGGAAAAGAAAAGAAAAAAAAAAAGAAAAAATAAACAAAAAGAAATGAGAAAAAACGTATCGGACATCGGAGTTTAATTAAAATCCGAACAACCGATGCGAGGGGAAAGAAAAATAAATCATAGGATACCGACGGATCCATTGATTATATATATGTGTGTGTGTGTGTGTGTTTGCGTGTATATACGCATAGCTATAATACGATTCACTAGCTATTGATAATTACTTTCTACGTTAGCTTCGTTGAATATAATGAAATTGTTTATTGGTGGTCGATTAGATTTCCCTTAGGAAGAAATGATAATTCATGAGATTTTTATCGCCAGTTTGAGTTTTTACGATCCGCTCGTTTTTATTCATTTATTTTACATTTTTCTCATCGAGTTAGTTTTCGAATAAGTGAAAATATTTCGAACGTGTAGTTGGAATCAAGTCAATCGTAACGCAAATTTTGTGATCAATAATGTACCTGATCGAATTTATCGATTAATACGCGCGCGCACACACAGAGATATTAAACGAATTTAAGCCGGTGATATCGAATATCGGAGATAACAAAAAAAAAAAAAAATAAAAAAATAAAAATAAAAAAATAAAGGGAAAAAAATAGTGAGCATCCTTCGGTATACGTTCTGTCACAACGGAAGCTCGAGTTATCTCAACGTTCTGCTCTGAATATTTTCGACCTTCTCTGCAGGGAGAGTTCCATCCAGTGAAAGCCACTCGTCTCGAGTTACGGATTTACGAATCCATCGACGTGGAATACATAAAACATACAATTCATGATATTTTCGAGTATTCGAAAAAATCTGTTCGAGAATATCATCAAAGCGGATATAAAATTTAAATAAATCCCATAAAGAGAAAAATATTTTTAATCCCGTGTATCCATTAAACTATCTTTATTATTATGAAATACCCAATCTTATCAGTCTTGTTACGTAGCTCGTCCAACATTTTATGCATAATTCGTTCATCCTGCGAACGATATTATACGAATTTATACTTCCTCGTAACAAATCTCTCCATAAGTTATACTCGCGTTGTGCTTTTATTAGAAATTCTCTTCTCTTCGTATAGTAAATCGATCGAGAACAAGCTACTTAATCTTAACTCGATTTTTCTCTCTCAACGATGAATACGACATACAGATAACGTCCCTCGCAATTGAGAATAGCAGCTGATTTCGTTGCGGGACTATTGCTAAACGTTTTCATTTCGCGATACTGTAATAGAAAAACAAATAAAAATGAAGCAAATAAAGAGAGATAGAGGGGGCGAGGGGATGGATGGATGGATGGAGGGAGGGGGGGGTGAGACGCAAGAAGAATCGCTATTCGTTTTGAATAACACGCGCATCGATATCTCTAAGGAAAGTAGGAAACGAGAAAAATGTCAAATACGCGCAAAAAATTTTCGAATTATCGAAAAATCATTAATAATCCTCACGTGGGATTTTGTTTTTGACTTGTTTGATCGAGAAAAAAAATTTCGTCCTTACTTGTTCTCCTTCTTTCCTGTTTTTTTTTTTTTTTTTTTTTTTCTCTCTCTTTTTCTTTTTTTGGTTCTTTTTAATTTTTTTTTTCTCAACGAGAGGGAAGAGTAGTTTGATTTTAGATCGGCTTCGTTCACCGGTAATTTCATTATACAAAATAACTTTCTCGTTTCGTGGTAACCAAAGTCAATTTACTTTTTAATTGCTCTCCGGTGGATTACTAGGAAGTATCGTTTTTTTTTTTCTTTTTTTTTTTTTTCCTGATGCCGCCGCCGCCGCCTTCGCAAAATTCTCCGTGACATTGCACTTTCCTACTTTTGCTTCTCTTTCTCTCGCATGAACTCAACTTGCTTTTTCGCGACCCTTCTCCTTGAGTCTCATCGAAGAAGAAAGGCACCATATATGGGGTACAGTTGGCACGAATGGAATTTCTTTCTTTCTTTCTTTCTTTCTACTATCTTTTTCTTTCGCTTTACAACAAACTGCACGCATACGAAACGTAAAATTCACTTTCGCGAGTAAAAGAAAGGAAAACGTTTTTCGTTGAATTGTAAAATTATCGTAAAAATTTACACGATGTCAAGGTGTTACCGTTAGAGTGTGAAAACCGTTAGTTTATAAAATAACTAGGTATTAACATCGATTAACCGTTACTCTTAGCTAAAGCATATATAATTATAATTGATTGGATATGTTGGAGATATAGCTACTTGTATATCCTGTTCGCTAACAGGATTGTCATTCAGTGTAATAGCTTGTTATTTCTTATATCATCTGTTTCAAGTATTATGCGAATATTTACTATTTCTTTTTTTCTCCCTTCTTCTTCTTCTTCTTTTTTTTTCTTTTTATTGTTTTTTCTTTTCATTTATTACCCAACCAAAATGATTAATTATTATTCTATAGAAAATACATTCGATATATATATATAGTTATCCTTTAATAGAATACAATAGAATAACGGTAATGTAAGAATCTACTTTATCGACAAGGATGTTTCCAATCGTAAGACGAAGATTTACGAGCTGTATTCATTCACCAACCAAAGTTTTCGCCACGGCGACGTAATCGCGTAATTGCTGGGACGCATCGTCCGTCATCAACCGCGTCGTTAGCCGTCATTTTCAATCGACGTCGTCGTGGTCGAGCAAGTCACTTGAAATTCTCGCTTCCAACGTCCATCATCAGCACCGAAGACGCCTCTAAAGAAGAGAGTAATCTCTCTCTCTCTCTCTCTCTCTCTCTCTCTCCCCTTCTTTTTCTTACTCCCTTGCTCTGAAAGATCGCAGTTTATCCAATAATTACCATAATTACGTGGATTATGTGTATGTTTAGGCTAATTGTACGTTTATATTCGCATATATGCAAACTCGATCCGAGCACTTCTAAGTTTATTAATATGCCGTACGTAGATTTCAATCGCATAGAAGGAAAACTGCCATTATAGGATAGAAAAATTGTCGTTGAATTTAAAAAGAAAAATATAACTACGTGAAATGAATCGTGAGATACATGTGAGAAACATAATGTGTATATATTTTCGTTGAAAGAAAAAAAAAAAAAAAAAAAAAGAAAGAAAAAAAATAACGAAAATGTTAATATAAACAGTTTTGTTTCTATCATTTTTAGTGATATAGAGCTTTATTGTTCACGCAAATGTCGATAAATTACGAACGAACGAACGAACGAACGAACGAACGAACGAACGAACTTGAATATGAATTAACTTTGTGAACTTTTAATAGAAATATATTATCGTACCGACTATATACAGTTAAATAGCGTTTACTCTTTCCATCTTTCTTTTCTATTTGCACACGGTGAAATTTCTTGTAACGCCTATCGAAGTTTTCTTTCGGCTTACATCGATTCTTACACTTAGGTTCTCCCTGACTATACAAATAACGGTGCTAGGCAGAATACTCGAAGATGCAGGAGCGCGCCATTAGCTCTTCTAAATCACGTTCTGTCAACATGCTCGAACGCGAGGAAGAAACGATGTAAGTGCTCCAAGAGTTGTAAGGAGCTTGTGCGCGATCGTAGAACGAAAGAGAGAAAAGGAGATAAATAGATAGATAGATGGATAGATAAAGAGAGAGAGAGAGAGAGAGAGAGAGAGAGGCTTGCGTGCTTGCGACGCACAGACGTGTCTTTGATACGTAGAGGGATAGAAAGAAGGCACGGTGTAACATCTCGCTCGACTCGATCACCGCATTCCAGCATCCGAACGATGGACCGAACGTTCACATTAACTCCTCACCGACGAATTATTCAAATAAAATCGTGCAATTCCTCTGCCCCCTGTTACTCTACTTGCGAACTATCGCCATTAAAATGTAATTGACGTTCGAACATAAATATCCACGATCGTACCCTCCTCCTCCTCCTCCTCCTCCTCCTCCTCCTCCTCCTCCTCCTCCTCTTCTTCTTTTCCTTCTTTCTTCCTTCCTCCTTCTTCTTCTTCTTCTTCTTCCTTAATCTTTTTATTTTCCTTATTCATTTCCTTTTTCTTTTTTTTTTTGTTTTGTTTTTCGAATCGAGATCATCGTATCTCGGAGAAATCGAGATGATTACCGGACACGTGTAGACGATATGTAATCATTCTATCTTTTTCCTTTCTTCTTCTTCTTCTTCTTCTTCTTCTTCTTCTTCTTCTTCTCGTTATTCTCAGTATTCACAGTGCGGTTGGTTGCCTCTTCTCAAGAGATATACATAACTCATTCGATGTACTTCCGCGTAAACTCGATTTAAAATCATTTTCTTTTCATTAATAATAATAATAATAGTTATAATGATAATGATGATGATGATGATGATGATGATGATGTTAACGATGATGATGATGATGATGATGATGATGATGATGACAATAATAATAATGATAATAATGATAATAATGAAAAACCTCGCAGATGTTGCAATCCCAAATACCAACAATGTGGAGAAAAGTTTCAGTGAAAAACAAAAATTAGGAAATACGCTGAACTGGCGACAGAGATCAAGCAACTATGGAAGGTTGAGATAGAGAGAGAGAGAGAGAGAGAGAGAGAGAGAGAGAGAGAAAGAGTGAGAGAGAGGGAGGGTAAAAATCATCCCGATTGTAATTTCTTTAACGTGCGTGTTACCAAACAACTCGCGATCGCGCTTAGAAAACAATAAACGTTCCGTTACGTGCGTACTTCAAAAAACAGTAGTCCTCGAAACCTGTAATATAGTAAATTCCTGAATACAGACAACGTGGATGCTACTCGCGTAGAACGTAAACGAACGATAACGCATGGTTTTGAGCTTGAAATCTAACCTGAGAGATCACGAATGATCTGTAAGAGGACCGTACTTGATGCCTCTCCGTACGACCCTCATTACCACCGACTGTGTGAGCCGAGAGAACTCATATAATAATAATAATAATAATAATAACAATAATAATAATAATAATAATAATAACACCTTAAACAAAATCGATCGAAAGATCTACGATACGAAGTATATCTTAGTAAATGTATCTCTGCTCTTCTTCCGTACTGAGAAGTTCCTCCGGTCTTCGAAGGTAGAAAATCATCGATCGACGGCATTATAATTAGATCCTCCTCTTCGGTGTAACAAGTCCGTGTCCTCTGCCAATAACGCTTTTATATACGATGCATGGGGGGGATATCGACCGATATTAAAATTTGCTCGTATAACTTATCCTGAATATCGTCGTGGTGGTGGTGGTGGTTTTCCTTTTCTTTTCCTTTATTTTCTTTTCTTTTTCTTTTCTTTTTTTTCTTTTTTTTTTTTTTTCTTTCCGTTGTTTCTTTACCAGAAGGAAAATAAATTTTGCAAAAGGAGAAGTCGATTCTCGGATCGTCACCGTCGCCATGACCAACTTGCCCCCTTCACTCCTTTCTCCCCCATAGCCCTCGCTTCCCGCACTTCCTGTTCTCAAACGAATTTCCATAGAGTCCTCCAATCTTCCTCCTCCTCCCGCCCCCTTTTTTTCTTCTCTCTTTCGTAACTAACCATTTTCATCTGAAGTACATTACTCTACACGAAGGCTCTCTTGTTCTGTTATTTTAGATAATATTATCGCGGTTCAGCGAACCGTGCGAAACAGTTACACACCATACGACCACGTACGTTCGTACGTTCGTATGTTCGTACGTTCGTATGTTCGTACGTTCGTATGTTCGTTCGTTCGTTCGTTCGTTCGTTCGTTCGTTCGTTCGTTCGTTCATTCGTGATTACATAACGAGATTTGCCATGTTACGTTGGAACTCGGGCGATAATGTTAGGATATTTTATGCTCACGTATGCAGACCGTTATGTCGCCGTTCGTAGGTATCTACTACCTCATGATCGTGCTACTATTTTCTTCTTCTTCTTCTTCTTCTTTTCTTCTTCTTCTTCTTCTTCCTCTTCTTCTTCTTCTTCTTCTCGCTGGGAGACTTTCCGTAGACTGGCAGTTAGGAGAAGACGAGAGAGAAAATAATAAGAGGTGAGGACGAAGAAGAGAAGAGAAGGAGGGATAAGAAGAGAAAGAGGAGTAGGAGGAGGAGGAGGAGGAGGAGGAGGAGGAGGAGAAAGGAGAAGAAAGAGAAGAGTATCATCGTCGTGACTTCGGTCGAGCACGCGTTACAGCGCGAACTAGGGGGATCATTGAGAACGGATCATCGTGACACTCTGAGAGGACGATGATGATCTCTTTGAGAATAATAAAAAAAAAGAAAGAAAGAAAGAGAGAGAGAGAGAGAGAGAGAGAGAGAGAGAGAGCGAACACCCACGTTATTATAACAGATATAAATCCAAAGTAAAGGCAAATCGTGTTTCACGCGAGTCGCAAGCGAACCAGTTCGAAAGCTAGCTCGACGCGATATGCAGCATTCGACTAAGAGAGGAGGATAGGACGAAAATGTGTGTCACTGGTGTCTATGTCGCCTAACGGCATCTCGTCCTCGTAGGTGATGTCGGGCCACTGTAATAAATAGTAATATTCTATGCATCGCGATGCACATTGTGCATATACACGTCTTCGCGCATAAATATTACCGGTACACCTACGTTCAGCGTGTACTCCCTCTTTCCACTCCTTATCTGTCTCTTTCATTCCCTCTCTCTCTCTCTCTCTCTCTCTCTCTTTCTCTGTCTTTCCTCTCGGTCGTGCTGGATGTAATCAGCAACGAAAGGACGGTTCGTCGGTGTGTCGCGAGGATCACGCGTCGTGCTCTCTTAGCTCTCCGGATATAAGTACCCGTACCTTCCTACTGCTTCGAATAACATTGGCGTCGGATAAGAAATCACGGATCGCTCTTTACCATTCGAATTCGTCTAACTCTTTGACATAAATACCGTCCAGTTCTAACTGTATTCGTTCGTGTGAGGTTTTTTTTGTCTTTTTTTTTTTTTTTTTGTTTCTTTTTCCTTTTTATTACGCGAAGATCATACGATTCCTTTCTTTTCTTTTTTCTCATTTTTCTTTTTCTTTTTTTTTTTTTTTTTGTTCCTTTTTTTCCTCTCTCGACGCAAATCTTTCTCCTTTGATACGATCGAGAAATTCGTGAGATACGAATTTCGAGATAGTACGCATAATCTCTCTCTCTCTGTCTCTCTCTCTCTCGAGTTACTCGATTTATCGTTCCCCTTTGACAAGAATTATTCATAGATAAATTTCCAATGGAAATGATATCGTTCTCGTTCATCGTCGTCGTCCTCGTCTACGTCGTCGACGTCATTTATCGTTCGATCATGGAGATGTTTTTTTTTTTTTTCTTCTTCTTTTATTTTCTTTTTAACGGAATTGAAAAAAGGGCAGATAGTAAGCGTTCGAGTGTGATTCGATGTCGGCGCCTATGCGAGATCTAGCATCATACACTAGCACACGTCTTCGCGCTCACGGAGCCATCGGGTAATCAACGGAGAATCAGGAACACCGCGTGATAGTCGTTAGAGGTCCGTGATGAAGCCCAAGCACACTACGGGGTCCCTGCGTAATTGAATTTCCGCTATTCCCGATCTTCTTCGGGCGCACGAGAACAAGAGATTTCAACTTAATACAAAATATATATGTTTCCTGTCGACATATCGAAGGAATGAGTATTAACTGTCTATATATATATACATAAATAGTCCGAATTTAACGAAAAGAGCTTCGTTAATATTGTTAGAGACTGGAGTCTGTGTTACGATACGTTAAATGTCCTTAGTTCGATTGTTAAAGGATGATCAAAGTGGACGCGAGCGTGTTCATCGTGGTTGAGTCATGGTACTCAACGCCAATTAAATTAGTATTTAATTAGACGGGTCACGAGAAAAACCGCTACAATTCTCACCAACTTTCGAGCTTGACGTCTTTTTTCTTCTTTGTTTTTTTTTTTGGCTATTCTTTTTTATTATTTTTTTTTCTTTCTTTATCCAACATTTCAAAGTCATCATAAAATCACGTATATTTTCGATATTATATACATATCCATTAATAATATCAATGATGTTCCCTTTGTTTTATTCGACGAAATCTGCACTTATAAGATACGTCATAGATATTTCATTGTTATATTATGTTATATTTGTAAAGGCACGTAGATAAATTGTTAAACGGATGTCTTCACGTTCACGAAAAAAGAGAAAGGACTTTGTTCTTTTTAACTTACATTCTTTTAACCTATCTATGATAATTGAATATTCAATAGACGAAGTCGATGTTCGTTGGCGCAACAGCCTTTCTTTCATCGATGCACGACGATGGTACGTACGCATAATTCGATTGCCGATGCATCGTCCGACAAAATTATCGTCATCGATGGCATGGGGTTAAGAGTCTTTGACACCTCGATGACCGCGAAAATGATGAACCTTCAATGATGACTCTGCCACGTTGACGACGTGTCACGTGCTTTTCTTCTTCATCCTGTTAAATATCGTTTGTTTAGTCGATGAACGACTTTTTTTTATTAATCGTACCTCCTCATTCACGTGAAAGTAAGTATAGGTTTCGATTTTAATGACATTTTCGATCGGAATATCGATAGGAATAGTTTCATGATTAATTTTCATCGATAATATATTATTTAAAAATAAATTCTATGTATATTTTTATAGAGCGAGACAAAAATTCGCCACGAAGAGAGAAAAATTGATAGGTGATTTTTTTTCGAAGTAGGAAAGTAAAGACACGTTCGTGAAGTGTTTCGTTAATGGCGAACGAGAACCTCGTCGTCCATCGACTAACTTTTCATTGGAAATTCAAGTGAACTCGACTATCATTTTTTTTTTTTTTTTTCAAGGCACTTTAACGAGATCGCTTGGAAATCACCTTGCTCTGCAGTTTTTACCATCTCTTCCTCTCTCTCTCTCTCTCGTTCTCTTTTTCTATCTATCTATCCATCTCTCTATCTCTCTTTGTCTAACGGTACATTACATGTTTGCGCATTCCCAAAGAAAAAAAAGTGTGCTCGAGGTTCTACAGGAGGGGAAAAAATCCAAAGAAATTATTAAAAGAAAGAAAAAAAAAAACGACGAGAAAGAAGTGAAAAAAAGACAAAAATAGTAACGTCACGCAAGAAGAATGAAAAGCGTAAAATTTCGTTTTCGAAAGCGGAGTATGAAAGGATGGATGTAGAAATCGATGGTATGCGTCTAGTAGTATTGAATTACGAAGAAGCTTCGAGAGAAGGACGAAAGCGTAGATTTTTCTTCTTCTTCTTCTTCTTCTTCTTCTTCTTCGAGAGAGAGAGAGAGAGAGAGAAAGAGAGATAGAGAAGAAAGAGAATGAGAGGGAAAGATAAGGTAAATCGAACGAGTTGGTCCGAAAAAGTATGATAGAAAAAGAATACGAGAGAGACGGATAGATAAATAATATATCAGAAAGAAAAATAGAAAAAAAAAAAAAGGAGAAAGAGAAACACGATGATACGACCTATATATGGCTCTGGTAACAAAGCACGTGCAGGATATCGCGAATGAAGCGTAAGTACGTATCTTCGAAATATTAGCTTACGGTCGGTGACAGCGAACACCAACACCAAGAAACGGATACCAATTACTCTCCATCGATTAAGGCTACACCAGATCATCAATCGGATCGTTCGATCGATCTGCTCCAGATCTGCCAAAAAGTCTTCTCTTTTCATTCGACACTTTCGAACGCTTCGCTGTCCTCTTGTTGATTATAGTCGAGAACGTAATAAAAGAATAAGAAGAGGAAAAGTAATAAAAAAGATCTATCGTTTCCCGTTATTAGGATCGTCGAGTTATACATACATGTGTGTGTGCGTGCGTGTGTGCGTGCGTGCGTGTATCGTGATCGTAAAATTAGGTCAATCATATATGTATCTAAGTACCTAGTTCATGATCGGGTATATATAATTTTTTTTTTCTTCTTCTTTTTTTTTTTTTTTGTTTCGTATAAAAGAACAAAACGGTAACAAGAAAGTATGATTCAACTTAATCAGAAAAGAACTTTGAAAAAGTTCATCGAGATCAAAGTAGAATCGAGAAGATTGTAACTGTCTCGAGATCACTCGTACAGATAGATCAAAGAAATTCCATAATCCATGAGGAAAGATAACTTAATGAAATACGATACGCGCGTATTCGACGATATACCGGGGCCGAGATCGAGAGGATCTTTCGGGCGTTAAATCCACGGACGTGTGGCGTCGAGGCCGACGCGTTATTACGATCTTCACGGATCGTCGAAGTCCTCCTCCTCCTCCTCCTCCTCCTCCTCCTCCTCCTCCTCCTCATCCTCCTCATCCTCCTCCTACTACTACTGTTACTACTACTATTACCACTACTACTACTACTCCTACTACTGCTTCTCCTCTTGCCTCATCCTTACCGGGAAGTCGTCCCACGCTGTGTTTGCTGGAATAAAAGTTTGGAATGGAATTCAAATGTTCTCTTTCGTTTTTTTTTCATTCTCTCTCTCTCTCTCTCTCTCTCTCTCTCTCTCTCTCTCTCTCTCTCTCTCTCTCTGTCTCTCTGTCTCTCTTTCTTTCTCTTTCTCTCACGTAGAATTCCCAAGTTGCTTGTATTCTACCTGCGATCGGAGCAAGGTCGTCCAGCTCCCTTTTTGACGAACGCGTAAGAATTCGTGAAGGTGCATGGGTCCTTTTTGAAACTCAAAGGGCCCGACCAGACTCCTATTCGTAAATGTCCGGAACTTGTTTGATAATTTTACTTGGAATTTTCGTCTTCGTTCCGGAATTGTATGATTTTTTTTGTAGAATCAGAAGAACACCTTGTTACGTATCGCACGTTTTGGCCTCGTCCGTTCTACTCACTATCCTTCCGTTATAACGACGGAAACGGAAATTAAATTGACCGGGGCAAATTAGTCGTGGCTCCTTAATTGAAATATTATCTCGGGATTAGACGAGATCGCTTTGCAAACGGGAAAAGAAACTTGACAAAATTTTCATTCGAGTTTACGTTCTCTTCTACCTGTCATGCTCTACCACTATTTCTATCTCGTTTCTTTTTTCTTTTTTTTTAAATTTTTGTTTCTTTTTTCATTTTTTTTTTTTTTTACTATTTATTTTGTTACTATTTGAATTACTCGGTTGACTTCAGTTGGTAACTAGAAAACTTCTAAGATCCTCGGCGATCTTGTAAAATTAAAGTTTTCAAATTCATGGAACTTAAAGGAACTTCTAAGGGATGAAGACATACAATATTGTCTGAAAGATATTAAACGTACGTAATACATAGGCTTGAGAACCACTGCGGTGTCTCGACATATAGAAGGACATAGACGAAACATTATCTATTCGGCCGATCTTCCATGATTGGCCAAGGAAATCCACTCAGGGTCTAACTTTCTCTCAAGGATCCCCCATCTCCCGCGTGTACTCTTTTGCTTTCTGTTCCCTCCGTCCTCCCTTCACGTACTTATTACATATCAATGTGTGTGTGTGTGTGTGTGTGTGTGTGTGTGTGTTTTCCACTCTTCCTTTTTCGGTCGTAGCAAGACTTACATGTTCGCGTTTTAAGAGAGGAGACTCGAGATCGGTTAAATAATCCTTCGAATACAACGACGTTTCTTCGTAAAAGTAAAATAAAAAAAGAAAAAAAAAAAAAGAAAAGAAAAACAGAGATAAAAAGAAAAGGAGAGACAAGGAGATAGAGATAGTGAGAGAGATAGAAACGGAAGGAGAGATAGAGATGGAAGGAGAGATAGAGATAGAGAGGAAAAAAAAACTAATTTAAAATAAAGGAAGCAAATGTTCGGACAAGAAACTTCGCCGGTAGAGCTCTTTTGCGTCAGAAACGACGTAGGTTCTGTCGGTCGACGAACTCTAAGCTCGCATCCAAAGCGTTATTTTCAACGAGCACCTATAAACCCAGCCGCTTACGAGCGAATCGCGCGAGCGCACCACCACTCGCAAGTAATAAAACGACCTTAATCGTCTTCTCCTTGATATAAAAGAGCTCCCCTGGGACTTCGGTAGAGACGGGAAAGAGAGTAAAAGCCGTATCGAAAGAGAAAATCGAAAGTTGCCTGGACCAAAACGGATATTTTTCCGTTTGATATCTATTAAAGGACATGATCGGTATAGTAAGGAAAAAAAGATTTATAGTACTTGCTACATGCGTATTCTTCTCATATTAAAATCTTCATTCAATGTATATTTTTATAATAGATACATTTTAATATATATGCGAATATATATTACTAGATTATATTCGATTCTAATTTTAACATATATATATATATATATACGTATGTATTATATGAACGATCATAATTGTATAAATCCATAAAACAAAAAGTGGAGAAATGTGATGAAATCGCCTTTTAAAATTATCTTCTAAATATAAATTCGAATACACATTACAGAATATATTTGAGTACTGATTGTTGCACTTGAATCACATTATTGTTACGATTTACATCAGAGTACGGAGATAATCAGATCAGCTTCTGAAATTAATTATTTTTTAATAAAAAGTGGGGACTCCATCAAGTATTTTGACACTTGAATTAAAAAAAAAAAAAAAAAAGAAAAAAAAATTCCAAAAGTGGAGTTAATCGATTTGCCTTGCGAACAACCCATAATATATCAGATAATTCAGAATTTCGATAACACGAGTTTATATTTAATTAAGATAAATACATTGATCGTAATTCGTACACGATATACGTATAATAGTATACATGAGAGATAGGCCGTATTAGAATAGCGGAATATAACAAACGGTCGGTAAAAATTCAATACCGTTAAAGTATTAATTACATAAATATAACATGGAACAATCGGATTAGATACGTTATCAGATATTAACGGTTGAGTCATTAACCAATGTATATATATATATATATATATACACTCACACACACACACACACAGTGCATATATATACAAATTTATTGTCCCTTGTGCAGTGAAGGATCATTGTCGACTCGTACACATCGCTCGTACGATATCCACTTGAATTCGGCATCAGAGGAACCGCTATCATTCATAGCTTGCCTCTCTCTCTCTCTCTCTCTCTCTCTCTCTCTCTCTCGTCTTCTGTCCATCTTTTTTTTTTTCATTTTACGTCTTGCTCGCACTTCGTAAGTCGTATACGCATCGATAGGATTGCGTTTCACGTGCGATAAAGCATGACTACGGTCCATCGATCGAGGAACCGCCTGTCGGTTGGCCACCAGTTTCAAATTTAGCCACGTACGATTTGCTTCGTGGAAAGGAGAGCGAACAGTTTCTGTTCGACGACCGAACAGAAATAAAAATTTCTCTCGTTGGCTGGTACTGCTGTTTCTGTTGCTGTTGCTGTTCCTATTGCCGCTGTTGCTATTGCCATTTGCTGGTGCCTTGCTTGAGGTATATTATGTATAGGTATATAGTCGGTGGTATCTCTTCGCTTCGTGCACATGTTACGTTCTTAGAATAAATATTAGATAATTTCGTGACGCAACGAACCGCCCTCTCTCTCTCTCTCTCTCTCTCTCTCTCTCTCTCTCTCTCTATATATATATATATATATATATATATATATATATATATATATATATATATATATATTTCTATCTTCCTTTTTCTTTCTCTTGAATCTGAAATCTCTCCAATTTTTCTTTTATTCTTTCTTTTCTTTCTTCTTTTTCTTCTTTCCTTTCTTTTTTCTTTTTCTTTTTCTTTTTCTTTTATATTTTTGCCAGAGACTCCGGCTCATTTCTATGCTAAATCATTTATAATACATATTACGCACGTTCTGTCTCTATCTATGAATTCTCATCAGCTTAAATATGTAACTACTTACGTATATATCGATTATCGAACGAATTTGATCTACGAGTAGTCCATTCGAATACGCAAATAGCGTTTATCGAAAGATACTATTTACTCAACTGCTTATCGTACGAACGAACTAACGGCGAATTTATTTTTACCTTGTACATGCATACGTACATATATAGATACATAGATACATACACACACACACACACACACACATATATATATATATATGTACATTTCGGTCTTTCTCCTTTCAACAATGCTGCCACGTACAGCTTCTTCGCGAGCAACCGAAAATTAGTTTCTTCGAACAGTGAAAAAGAGGGCAGGCTACGAATAAAAGATCCCCCTTTTCTGGCCACCATGTATATCGCGTTTAAGTGCGAAGAGCAAATATTTTCACGTTAAATGTACCGTGATAGTACTCTAGTGCTACGTGAACGAAACAAGTCGCCGAAGCATACCAATTTACTTCTATCGTTAGAGTTATCGACGATGATACTCTACCTTTTCGATGAGATCGAAAGTGGAAGCAAATGAGATTCGATCTCTCTCGTTTCGATTTCATAGGAAAAGAAAATTCTTCGAGAAAGTTGTAAAGAGAGAAAGAGATAGATGGATGATAGATAAATAGATAGGTATATAGAGGGAGAGAGAGGGAGAGTTCCGAAACTGATTTTTCTTGCGTCAGTCTAACGTGTCGTCATATGAATTATATCCGATGAATCAACAATCAAACGTTTGATCGATCGATCGATCGATCGATCGATCGATCTTTACGCACGAACAAAGACCGTTTATATTATTTAACGTCAACGTCGAAGCTTGCTACTAAAGAAAAAAGAAGAGAGAGAGAAAGAGCAAATGTTTTGTCCGTTTGTTTGAAATGACAGATTTTTTTACTCCAAACGTATAGTTTCCGAAAATGGAAACCGACTCGAGGTTAAACTCGTTTTCGGCGATCCCGAGGTAGCACGACTTGTTTTTTCGCGATCACCGTGACGTCACATGAAAAGATCGCTGACGCAAAGTCGACATTCTTGCACGTACGTAAGATTAATTCAATTTTGTCCATTCCACATCCCATTGTATTATAAGTCATGTTAGAAAGATACAGCTACACAAGTAGTCGGTCCTTTTACCATAACGAGAGGCTATACGTATATTTTCAAAATAAAAATTTAGAAACTTTCGTGAATGACATCTCTGACGTAAATACATCGTGTTCACGCATTTTTCAGTTGAATCAAACGTGTACGCTATCGTATGCCATATAAGGGTATCCCATCATTCTTGTCGGTCAAAAGAAAGCGAAGTTTCGCGCGCGCTCATGCTCGTGCTTTATTCTGCTTGTAGAATGAACCATGTAACTACGACCGCTTAATATTTTTATTCTTTCCTTAATTTTTGTGTATTTTTTTGTTTGTTCGTTTTGTTTTTGTCAAATATATACGTCCAGAAAAAAATATTACAATGAAATTTTAAATATCCGCGAACGGTCATTTCCGATGTTAATAATAATGATTGGTCGAACGTTCGCGAGTTTTCTAATACGATTTTGTTGTAACTTTATTTTACACATATCATGAACTTTTATACAATGTAAACGTTTAATATTTTCCTTTTTATTATTAAACGTAGATATAACTACGCCGAGAAAAATGTCAGAACGAAATTTTAGGTATTCACGAACGACATTTGTAAAGTACACGTGGTTGGGAACGCCGTCTAAGGAAAATGAATTTTCTCTAGTACGAGCTTTTACATTATTCAATTTCTATTATTCTCTGTTATACTAGCATGAAAATGAACTAGGTAGGTGTATACGTTTATTCTTAAGTTTAAATATCTGCTTTAAGAAAAATATTGAAATGAAATGTCGGATTTGAAAAATACTACTTTCGAAATACAACGAGAACGTACATTACCAATCGTATTGTACGATTCGATTCGATCACGTTACATGATTAACAATTTATATATATATATTTAGGAACGTAACTTATCTTTGAAATCGGCTAATTTCCCGATCTTATTCCTTTTCACGGGACAAGAAAAATCGAAAATGCAATGGCGACGATTGACACGTCTTGCGCGTATAATCGTGGCGTAAGAACGTAAATCGCGAGGGAATGCGTCGACGATGCAGCAACTGAAGAATTGCGCTTTAAAGATCGCGAGCACATTGCCGAGCACGCTGGCGAGCTGGCAAAATGCAGGAGACATGCTCGTTCATCTACATGTGTTACTCCTATACGTGATTCGAAGCTCGTTTCTTTGCACGTATTTATTATTCATCCGTCACTGGCCTCTCCTATGTTCCTTCTCTCTCTCTCTCTCTCTCTCTCTCTCTCTCTCTCTCTCTCTCTCTCGCTCTCTCGCTCTCTCTTTATTTCTCATGCATATGTATCGCGGACGCGCGTGGCGATCCTTTTGCGCGCACGCACGTTCTCCGCGGGCGCGTGCAACGCTTAGAATTCGTGCGCGCGCGAACTCTCCGAACTCGAGGTAACGTCGGAGAGGATGCGTCGTGTATTATTTCGCGAACGTTAGCTGTATATCCAAATTGTTTCGTAATAAAAACAAGCCGTGGTCTTATTTCTTTTCTATTTATATTTTTTATTTCATTTTTTTTATTTCTTTTTCTTCTACTCCTTAATTTTTCATATCTATATCTGCCTCGAGGAACGAATTAATCGTTATTAAGTCTCTCATTCGAAATTTTCTTCTCCTCCTCCTTCTTTTTTTTTCTTTTTTCTTTTTTCTTTTTCGTAAATCTCAAATGTCAATGTCCCCTATAAAATGAGAACATAATTATTAATTTATTACAATTACAAAGTGATTCCCTGTGGATAAATGATTATGATTAAATTATCTTATAGCGAAATATGTAATACCATCGGATAGGAAACGATAGAAGGAGAGAATTTCGATGACTTTGGGAGAGGTAATTAATTTATAATCTTCTTTCTCGGACGTAAAGCAAAGTGGCACATCACCGAGAGAGTTCTCTTCCGAGATCCAGAATCCCTCGACGCTTCCTGATCGTGCGAATTATTCCCGAGGCGAGTGATTAACGAGCTTCGGGAGAGCTTTTTGGCAGCCGCGCGGGGCATCTCGAAATAGCGCGACCGTTAAACAGAAACAAACGCCGTTTATAAATGCTCCCCCTTGATGCATTGTTGAGAAAATATACGAGGCCATCGAAATGTCGAGGAAAAAGTTGTTGGCGCGTCGCTCGTGACGTCATTCGCGCAATACTATCATCCGTGAACAAATGGAAAATTGCCTTTTTACCGTCTTTTCCCTCCCCCCCCCACCTTTTTTTCCCTTCTTCTTTTTTGTTGTAATGATTGTTGTTGTTATTGTTTTTGTTGTTGTTACATTTCAATTATATTTCAACTATATATTTGAACACAAAAAAATTACAGTTTATTGTTCGACAATAATTTCGGCAATAACAAATTAATTCCGATATTGTAGGGGCTAAAGACTGAGAGAGAGAGAGAGAGAGAGAGAGAGAGAGAGAGTTGATGGGGATCGCTTTATTATTATATTCAGTTTCAAGTAAAATAAATCATATAGAGAATGCAAGAGAAAAAAAGAAATTAAAGCGAAAACGAAAAGAAAAAGTTAGACTCAAAAATAAAAAAGATCGATAAAGAGAGAGAGAGAGAGAGAGAGAGAGAGAGAGAGAGAGAGAGAAGCAGACTCGAACAGTGACGTTTGTGGTTTTCAGTTTATTTAGGTTTGCCTCGACCATTCGCAAGATTTCATCCCTTAAACTCAAGCTGATTATTTTGTTGGCCGGTTCTTCTAAAAATTGCTATCCCATACTCGCCCGATAGTTCCCAATGAGAAAAAAGATTTTATCTTCGACCGAGAAATAAACACCTTCTCTCTGTCTATCATTATCTTTCCTTCTTCCCCTTCTTTTTCTTTCCTTCTTTCTTTTTTTCCCTTTTCTCTTTTATCTTTCTTCTTTTTATTCTCTCCTATCTTACCACACCTTTCTACGTATTATTTATTTTCAATGGTAAACACAAAATCGTGAGTTTAGAAATACTTTTCAAATCGTTTAGACATCCTTACGTACTTAGTTTTCAATATTTTTGAAATCAAATATTCGAGGCTCGCGAAAACTCTCGTTAATATCGTAGGAATCCCGATGGATCGTGAATATTGAAAAGAGGAATAAGGGGGGGTTGGCTAATAGAAGCCAAAGTGATTCATCGTAGCGAGGGGACAGGGAATACGGAACGTTTGGAATTTTTCGTTAACGCGACGGCGTCGAACGGTCTCGTGCTTTCTCGAGAAAGAGACCAAGAAAAAGAGAGAGAGAGAGAGAGAGAGAGAGAGAGAGAGAGAGAGAGAGAGAGAGAGAGAGAGAGGAAGAGAATAAGAGAGAAAGAAAGAGAAGAAAGGGTGTCAAGAGAAAAGGCGATTGCATTGTAACGGACGTCGCTCACATTGCATAGAAACATTTGTTGAGAGAGAAAAGAGCCTAGGCTTTCTCAGTCTTTCTTTGTCTCTCTCTCTCTCTCTCTCTCTCTCTCTCTCTCTCTCTCTCTCTCTCTCACACACTTTCTGTCTCATTCGTTGGATGTCGTGGTCATTCGATACGACATGACGCAGAGCTTGGCTCGCTAGGTTTGTAACGAGAGAAGCTCGCCCGTCGTCGGAGACCAAAACAGAACGTTCGGCTTCACGTGCATTGTGTTCCTACACGTGCGCCCTTATAATTCCAATGTCAAAGTCATCAAACAATCTCTCTAACCTTCTTCCATCTAATCCTCGAATTTTAGAACTTCTTCTAAATCCAATATTTCTCTTTTTTCTTTATCTCCCTCCCTCTATCTCTCTCTCTCTCTCTCTCTCTCTCTCTCTCTCTCTCACTCTCTCTCTCACTCTCTCTCTGTCTTTCACTCTTTTCCATTCGTTATCTTTTTTTGCCCATACATTTTTATTTACATATAATACCAATTAATATATTAAATGTCAAATTAATCAATATATATTAATTACGATTTTATTTAAACATTCATCGACATTTTAAATGATATATACGAACGAAAAAATGGAGAGATAACGCGCGGGTATAGAATAGAAAGGGCTTTAATGTAATAATGAAAGCTTAAATAAAAATATTTTCGAGGGTCTGTACATACAGTTCGAAGAAGAGCCGACAGAAAGGTGAGAAGGATGAGGGGGAGGGTATATATGATGCATTTTAGCATCGATATTCTCTACCTTCGACAGGTTAGATCTTTTCGTGGTAGGAATTTGCAAACGAGAGGTTAAAGTGCACTCATCCGTGCGAAGGTGTGAAAAGGAATAAAAAGAGATAGAGAGAGAGAGAGAGAGAGAGAGAGAGAGAGAGAGAGAGAGAGAGAAGAAAAAAGAGGAAGATACCGACAATGAACGAGGGAACAAGCGAATGAGCGAACGAGCGAACGAGCGAATGAGCGATTGAGAAAGAGGACTTTGTCAAAGGTATCGGGGGACATTGATTTTCAATAGGTCAGTCGTAGGTCGAGCGACCGGCCCATATTATAGGGTTCGAACAGTTGGTCCTGCCTACATTAAGCTTTTGCCGTCAAAATTTGCTTTCGTCGTCGTTGGATACACCTAACAGCTTTATCATTAGAATTTGATGAACCGTTGATGCAGTAACACGGAGGTTGCATCGGCTTACCATGACAGGCCCTTCTTTTGCAGCCTCTCTCTTTCTCCCTCCCTCCCTCCTCCCCCCTTTCTCTCTCTCTCTCTCTCTCTCTCTCTCTCTCTCTCTCTCTCTCTCTCTGTCTCCATTTTCCTCTTTCTCCCTGTCTCCGTCTCTCTCGTTCATTTTCCAATAAATTGAGATTGTTACTTCCGTCAAAATGACGCGATAGCTCGTCGTTATAAACGAAAATATAACAAGGTTCTGTTAATAGAAATAATGAGATAAACGATGATGATTAGTTTCATCAAATATACATATATATATATATCTTTAATTGTATTCGTACGATAGCGAACAAAAAGGTTGGGGGAAAAAAAGAAAAAAAAAACGAAAATTCTTTGTTATTTTAAGACAAACGGTGTGTGAAAAATATTTCGTCGTTATTTACCGGTATGATTTTCGTTCAAACGTATCGGTCCTCGTTCGTTCATTTCGCGAAGAAATATAACTCGCTCGTTTAAATAGATACAAGAGATCGCATGATGACGACGTCGAAGGGGGCTGTAAATGAGTCACTGTCGAAACTGAAAGTGATATGCAAACATGAAAGGGATCTTTGTCTCTCTCTCTCTCTCTCTCTCTCTCACCATCTTTCTGTTCCTCTTTCGAAAGACAGACAGAAGATTCTTGGTTACATTTGGATTCTCGAAGAGTTTTGAAAAAAGAAGAGCGTGAGAAGCTTTGCGATCCTTGTGCGAGTTTCGCATTCCCGAACGATAAAAGAAAGAGATAGAGAAGGAGATAGATAGATAGATAGATAGATAGATAGATAGATAGATAGATAGATAGATAGATAGAGAGAGAGAGAGAGAGTGAGTGAGAGGCAAGAGGTCCAAAACTAAGACCCGAATGGAAGAACGTGATACACCGCAAACAAAACGGGAACAGTTTGTCGCCACACGACAAATAGAAAGACTCGACACCAAGAAAGCGATCGTTTTCTCTCTCTCTCTCTCTCTCTCTCTCTCTCTCTTTCCTTTCACGATCGGGTCCACCTTATCTCCCGTCACTCTCACTCTTCTCTCCTTTCTCTTTCTTTCTCTTTCTATCTTCCTATTGAGATTCGAATTAAAAGTCGTTTCATGAATAACGATTTGGTTTTTTGCCATTCATTCAATCGACCGACCTAAAATACAAATTTATAATTACATTTATAAATATATAGATAAATAGTAAACGCGCGCGTAGAGACGTCTTCCTTTTGGAGTACAAATATTAATTATCCAAAGTTTATTGAGAAGTGTAGAGATCTTGTTATCGGTAAACGTCAATGAGAGAGTAAGAAAGAAAAAGAGAGAGAGAGAGAGAGAGAGAGAGAGAGAGATAAAACGGAAAGTAAGAAGAAAAAAGTTGAATCGACAAAATTGACGAGAAAAAAGAACTTCATCTATTCTATAACTTTCACGCCTCTCTCTCTCTCTCTCTCTCTCTCTCTCTTTTTCTCTCTCTTTTCTTCTTTCTTAAGAGATCCCTTTTCAGCGACACATTACGATTCGGCGAACAACGCAGAGCTCGTCAAATACGCGTTTTCAACGCTGTAACGATAAAAACCTGTTTTATTCCACCTACACGCGTCAAGTTGGTTCGTTCGTTACGATCGCACGTATCAAACTTATATAAAATACATACGCAGTTACACAAGTACATACGTGTGTACGTCCAATAAGGACGAAATATTAGAATGTAGTAGGTACCTGCTGAATCGTCGTTACGACAAATGACAATTTACGTTCGGAACTATGCACGTTACGTTATGGCATGTGCTCGAGAATTTCGTGACAATATTCATCTCCATATTCGTTGTAGGATACGCGTATGTATGTACGTAATATATACATATATACATAAGCGATACGTACATAATATATAATAGTATTGTATATAGATAAGAGGTAACTCCTCGAGGTGGATATTACGCGTTGATGGTCATCGTGCGATATGAAAATCATAATCACTGCTTTGATATTTTCCACGCTGATATTACCCACGTGCTTTAAGGTTTAGATCTACTCCGTGTATTTTCTTTCATTTTTTCTCAAAAAAAAAAAAAAAAGAAAGAAAGAAAGGAAGGAAGAAGGAAAGAGTGAAAAAAAAAAAAAAAGAAAGGAACGTTCCTTTGAGTCTTTTTATAAGCGATAAAACGCGAAGTTAGTATTTCTCGGTAGCGAAACGCAAATATTTTCGCTATGGTGTATAATCAGCGGCTCCTACCATTGGCCCGATGGTAGATCTTGTTCTTTACAAAGAAAACTGCGGTTCTCGTGCGGTCGACGGGAAGAGTAACACGATAGTCGACGGAAAGCGTCTCTATGTTTCGTCCAACTTTGTTCCTTATTCACTTGCTTATATCACGATTAAAAGATGATATTGATAAAAAAAAAAAAAAAGTTACTTAAACGTTAATAGAAGAGAAACGAAAGAATATTATTTAGAATCCGCGGGGACATTTAGAATTTGCAGATATTCGAATTAACAGAATTTCTTGGTTGAAATAATATGAGTTATTTTTCTTCTTTTCGATAATATTACTGGTGCTTCTCTTAATATTACATGTACACACACACACACACACACACACACACACACACACACACACACACACACACACACACAGAGAGGGTGTCCCAGATTTTAATATTCAAACTTAGTTAGTATATTCCATGGCACTAAATAAGAAGAAAATTTTATGAGAAAACAGGTCAATATTCTTATTAAAAACTTTTATTAAAAACTTTGTATTAAAAAGTTATATAAAAGACAAAACAAAAAAAAAATACGGAATACACCCTGTATATAAACGTACATTATAATTAATTTCAATTAGATCTCTTCTATTTTATTGTAATATATATTTTCAACATCCATCTTCTCTTCGGTAATATTACAAATGCTTCCCTTAATATTACATATATTTTATATCTATTTATATATATATATATATATATATATATATATATATATACAAACACGCACACAATATATAATTAACTTCGTTTAGATCTCTTCTATTTTATTATAATATATATGTACTTCGTTGTCTATCCATGTACATATCTGTCACGTTATATGAGGTATTTAAATGACATTGCTTCTCTGTTATTCCTTGAATCCTACAAAACGTTCATGCTCGTGGGTGGTGAGTGAACGGTGCAGGATATCTCGCATGAATGAATGCGTCGTTCCTGGCTCGAGATAAACGGTCTTAACCAACGTAAGCCTTTAACCCACGCCGTTTCAACGAAAGATCCTCGAGAATGCTTCCTTTCTCTCTCTCTCTCTCTCTCTCTCTTTCTCTCTCGACAGTGTGAGTTTAATCGAGAAGACGAATTAAACGAATTGCTTCTGCCTGTTTTGGCATCATGTAAAACCCCTTCTATACATTCTTATTACATTTGCCTTAGTTTACAGATTTAGCTTGTTTCATTGTACGTATATAATTTTTAAAGGACATAGATAAAACGTAAATGAAATAACGAATATCGAACGAACTATACAATTCGAATGAAAAAAAAAAAAAAAAGAAAAAAAAGAAAAAAAAAAGAAACGATGAAATACGTAATAAAATAAAATTAAAAATAAAAAGCAGGATCAATGACAAAGGAAAGAAATAAAACTGAAGTTTGGGATAATAAATGTCACGAATAAGAAACAGAAGAAGAAGGAGAAGAAGAAGAGAAAAAGGAAATGATATAAACCTACATTCACTTCTATGAATCATATATAAATTGTAAACAGTCTACAGATGGCCAAGTTTTTTCTTTGATCTCGAGAAACAGGTTGAAAGAGAGAGAGAGAGAGAGAGAGAGAGAGAGAGAGAATATTGACAGTTTGATCTATATAAATTCTAGGAAGAGCCAATCCATATTTTTTCAAAGACGGCTCGGCGACGTCGCCAAGGAAAATAGACAGTACAAATGCTGACCTACAAAGATTCTCTGAATCAGAATCGACCAATAGATTTCTTTTTCTTTTATTTTTCATCGAACTAAAGTGGATCGACAAGTGATCATATTATAAACTTATCGAGTTTAAATAGCCACATAGATGGGCAACTTCTTCTCCGTCGTAAGCCACACGTACACGGTCCCTATAATCGATTAATTCGTTCCCCCCCTCCCCGTATTTCCATTACTTAGGTTCATTATTCCATGTTTAACGAGAAAAGCCCCGTAGCTTACGAGAAAAGCTTCTTCTCCTCGCAAATTATCTGATATTAAATAGGGTAATCATGCTTAACTTCGTGGCTCTCGCCAAGCTTTCTGTTACATTGGTTACTGAAAAATGCAAGACCGTGCAAGAATATGACCACCTGTTGCTCATGTTTTTCGCATCGACGTATAAGTGTCTTTGCGAATTATCTCCGTATGATATTTGGGAAGAACGTACTTACGTGTATAGAAATCGACTTACTGATCGCGTAATAATGCAATTGCGTATTAATTTTGAAATAAACGCTAGTATAGATTTATTTATTTCTTTTCTTTTCTTTTTTTTTTTTTTTTGTTTTTTGAAGTTTGAATTTTACTTTATACATTAGTATACTATGCGATGAGATATGGTTTACTATGTTGCCGTCCAAATATATTTACGTATTTGGCCTGAAAAAAAAGATTGAACATGGTTGAAATAGGAATATGTAGAATATCTTGTGTGTGTGTGTGTGTAGAATATTATATATATGGTTGTATTACTTTCAAGATATTGTCGTTTAAATAGTCGTCTCAGGTTTAATAAGTCGTATCGAGAAAGTATAAAAAGAATTAGTATCAATGTTCCCTTACGTTTTCGTTTGCAATATATAATTATGCATAACGATAGGAGACCGACTATTCGTAGAAAAATAAAAAAAAGTACAGAAACAAAATCCATGCCTCGTGAGATTTATAGATGATGGATATGGCGTCGTGTTAAATAATGAGGATCGTTTTCTTGCATCTTAACAGAACAGGCAAATGGATACGCATACCGCCAATTGCTAACTTATATTTTAAAGAGAAGAAAGTGTAAACAAAAAGAAAGAAAGAATAAACAAAAAAGAAATATATATATATATATATATCCGTAATTTTCGAACGGGATTTACGTGGGCAGTTTAAACGATTTCCAACAGTTTTACGTTCGCCTGTAATAACATCGACGAGGCATGATTTTGCAACGATTTTGCGAATTAACGTAAAGAGAGACAATAAAGATCAAGAATAAAGAGAGAGCGAGAGAGAGAGAGAGAGAGAGAGAGAGAGAGATAGTGTGCATCGATTTTCCATAAGATAACACATCGAAGCTCGTAGGCGCCACGCTTAGGAGACTATCGAAAGAGAATCGTTAGGAGCTCCTCGAGAGAACTGCGTTTTAGTGGAGTTGCAGAGAGTTGCATCCCGAAGGGCGCGACCCACGCGTTCGCTATAACGATCCTCCTCTCCACCCCGTACAATCGTTGTTCTCCCTCTCTATCGTCGTGGGAAACCATCGAACGTGTGTGAAAAGAAAAAGAAAGGGAAAAAAATTCTTTCGAGTTAAGAAACAAAGATCATAAACGGTGAAACGATAATCGTGATGAGGGGGGGGGTGTGGGGTGAGCGGGAGGGGTCGTGAGAGGGAAGGGGGCAGAGGGTGGACGGAGCGGCCTACCTTCTCGTTCCATTTTGCGACTCTTGCATCGTTTATTTCGCGCCTGAGAAAGAATGAGATAGAATCAACGACTATAATCGGCTAGAGACTAAGAAATCTAAATTATATTCACGGGTATGGCCCGTAGGAAGTAATCTTGTTTGATACTTACGACTCGTTCTCGAACGTATCTCATTTGATTCCGTAGTGCGTTTTACGTACGAATAATCTAAGTGGTCGAACGAGAAAGAGAGAGGGAGAGGGAGAGAGAGAGAGAGAGAGAATCGTTAAAAGTTAATCAAAAAAAACAGAAGGAGAGTCCTGAGATTCTTTCCCACGTCGTCGGGTGCGACCTATGCTTATCATTTATACGCGAAAACGAATAAAATTCGCGCCTATAAAATGTCTCACGCCCACGAAAGAGAGAGAGAGAGAGAGAGGCAGTTGCATGCGAAATGCACGGTAAGCGCACGAGCTCTTGCGGATAATGAAGCGATCGAGGTACATTCGTTCCAACACTCGGGAGCTTGAATATTAAATAACGTCGTTCAATTATCATTATTGAAATCTCTTTGATCCACGTGTTTTCCTTTTTCCTTCGTCCTTTAATTGAATTATTTATTTATGTATTGCAACATAAAATCATATACATGTGTTATGTGATTTGCTTAATCGATGTGATTATGTGAAAAAAAAAAAAAACAAAAAAAAAAAATTCAAATTAACTCATCAATTTAGATCGATTTTCATTATTACTATATTTCATACATCTTTAGGAATTCGTTTTAAACGATCCTCCTTCATAAATCGCGATTGAATATTTTTTCATTGGTTTCTTCGTGGAACGCTAGAAAGTCGGTTGTATTCTGTTGTGTGAACGAGATCAATTTAGAGGGGAGAGTGGAGAGGGGTTAGGGAGGGGATAAAAAGAAGAAACGGTTATCGGTGGTCTTTCAGGGCAACGCGCGTGCTAGCATTCGCGTAGAATTAAAGCCCACGTGTAAATTGATACTCCCTTATACTTCTACCCCTCTCTTCTCATCCCTCAGTATACTCCCGCGAATGGAGATTTATTAGAAGATCGCACTCCGGTGCGTCCGTCACTCGCCACCTACGAATTTCGAAGGAAAGTCGATACGTTGACTCGTCCTACTTCGTTACTATACCCGTACCTTCATGTTTCTACTATCTACACGTTTCTGTATGTTTATGCTATTTGTATTAGTATGTGTGTGTTTGCGTGCGTATGTTCAAAAGGTTGTTAGTTTCATAAGAGACTGACGTTGTATGCATGTTTGTACGTATTTACCTGATCGTTCGAATATAAATACGTATGTATATATGTATGTATGTATGTATGTATGTAGGTAGATATGTGGGTAGGTGAATACGTACATACTTACGTAGTTTGCTCTGTTTAATTCGTTACATCGGGATATAAAATCGTTGGTTTATCGCTGCGGTAGTCAGAGAAGTTATATAATATCGTAAACTTCTATAATCCAAATTAATCGTTCTAGACGACTGTTGAAAAAATCCATACAATTTATATTTCGACATAAGAGAATTTATTAATTGTATATAAGAGATTAATATATCTCGATTATTTTATAATATATTCATATTTATTTTCGACAAATCCGTTTCTCTGTAATTATGATATCCTGGTTTTATATATTTATTTTTCTATGTAATAATAATAATAATAATATTTAGGTATTGTCCAAGGTATAATGAAGATAAGAGAAATTCTATTGTATTTTTAGGATCATATATCAGCAGATTATTCGCGTAAACTTTATAGTTCAATCATGAATCAAAATCGATTAGAAAGAAATTGGAGAGGACCGAATAAAGGAGGAGGAAACAAGAAGGTTCGCACACTAAAAGGGAGACATTTTCAATCACGAGTCACGTGTCATTCGTTCTTTGTCCCTTTTTGATTCGATTATCCCAACGATATGTGTATATATATTCTGATTGTAAATCGCAATGAGATCACGAAGTTAAGCCGGCTTTAACGTGAACTTTTAGCTCGCTAGGTCTTATAAGCGGGCGTTAGTAGTCCGGATTTAGTAGAAAGTTTATACCTAGTTAGAATTTCGTTAAGTTTAAATTTCAAAGTTAGTCATATATAAAATCGATTTCTCGTTATACGACAAAAGACGTACCTTTAGGATATATCATTTTCATGATAGAAAAAGGTAAAATCATTAGCCGACATTATAGTTGCATTATTGCGTTCTTTTTTCTTACAATGATAACGCGTCATATATGATATCTGCATACATTTATAACACATGCGCATACACATACTGTATACGAACACGTATTGTTTTTTCTTTTTTTCTTTTTTTTTTTTACGCACTCGACAATACGTCGAATATTTTTATCGACGTATTTTCTCGCCTTTTTATATAAATTTATTGACATCGCGTCGAATAAGTTTTCCCGATAAATACCAAGTATATTTATGTCGTTGTAAAAAGCTTTTCTTAGTTGAAAACATTTTATTAATAGAACGTTTACAAGATTCAATTTTGAATTTTCTTTTTTCTTTTCTTTTTTTTTTATACGTGTCATGTTGTAACGAGAAATTCAATATTCTCGTGTTCGAGTAGGAAGTTGAAGAGATTGTAATTTTGTAAACGACAGCGCTGTTTATAGAGTGTAATGGAAGATAGAAATGGAGTAATGAGATTTTCCAGGAATTTCAATCGTTATTGAAATCAAACCAAGCGAAGGGAAAATGCGATTCAGTAAGGGACAAAGGGTTTCACGAAAACTTCGTCATCGTTACCCTATCACGTCGACTACAATGACAACGATATCGTTTAAAAAAAGGTCTCGTTTAACTTTCACGCGAAAAAAAAAAAAAAAAAAGAAAAGAAAGAAAGAAAAATAAAATGTAGCTCGCAGAAATAATCGTTCCTTCGGGACACGTTGTCAGCTAAACTTTGACATTTTAAAGAAGGAAGTTCGTCAGTTTAATCCTCCCCTTAACCGCGATAGAGTTTTCGTTATTCAGAACGAGAAGAGCGATGGAAATCCAGGGTTCTTTCAAATCTCTACCGACTTTATTTTAATACCTTACTACCACCATTTACTAACTTAATTAATCTCTCCTCGTGTCTCATTTCCTTTTTCCCTAACTCTTGGAATTTCTAAATCACGTTAATTACGATCGTGTTTTCTTGAAACACTTTGAACTCTACGAATGAAAGCGTATTTTTATAAGATTCCGTGGCTATTGCGAATAGGCCTTTAAAAACTTTGTGTGTTTTCAAAACACGGAGAAACAATTCGAGGCGTAATTATTGTGTGCTCGTTTAACTGAACTTTTCATATCTCTCGTGAAATAAATGAACAAAGACGCGTTTAACTCCTTCTTCATCCATCGTCTTTCTCTTTTTCATTTCCTTTTCTTCTTTTACAGTCTAACCGTTCGCAATATCGTTTCGTCGGTGCCGCACGTTACCGTTTTATTTACGAGGAGGAGTTATAACGAGATATTTATGACGGTATGTTCGGAATAATTAGCATAACACGTAATGCTCCGAGGCGAATCCCGCGTGTATGCCTTATAACGTGGCGCCTGTAAAATTCGGACCACCCAAGAGGTCAGAAACCTTTAAGCATACGTACGTATGTATTAACCTACCTAGTCCATGACATATCCTTTGTAAACCTCAATCGAATGCTACGTCGTACTTAGAAAACAAGATCTCTTAGAAAACTAAACTAAAGTGGTTTAGCGATGATTTAAGGAAAAAAAGAAAAGTTCCTTTGCCCCTTCGAACCCCACTCGAGAGGGATAACATATGTGAATCTTTTATTTTCAAAATGGTTAGTCCGATTTCTAAAAAAAAAAAAAATGTTAAAAATCTGTTTATCCTGAAATTGAATTTGAACGAAATTGTTAATTTACCCACGAAAATTTAATGAAAAATATTCAATCAGATTTTTAATTTAAAATTATTTTAATTATTTTAATTCCAAATATTCAATCTTTCTCTCATAAAAATATCATTAAAATTGGATTATTTTGATATTTAAATACCTTCATCGTATCGTCATATTTATTTTCGACAAATACATGTGATACCCTTTTAACATATTAAATAAATAACATATTAAAATTAACCCTTTGACTGCTAATCGCTCCAAATTGAAGGAAGCACTTCTCGTAAGCGGCGTGCGGCTCGAAGTATCGATCGCTGTGGATTGAATGCTTTTTCGTCCAGTATGATACATATGTATGTTTTTACGCATTTGCGTCTATAGTCTACACCGATAGCTTTCGCATGGCGCATATATGAATTCATAAACCACACTGATAGTCCTTGTTGGACGCGTATATGCGCTCATAGCAGTCAAAGGGTTAAACGCGTTAATATAGATAAGCGTATTGAGTAAGGTTCAATCGTTTTTTCATTTATTAAAAATAATTGAAAAAGAAAAAAATTAATCGAAAGTCGAACACCTTCAGCGTTTTTCGATCGAAAGAAAAAAGTTTTGAGAGATATGACTTTAATTCGTATGGTAAAACGGTGCTCGAGAGGAGGAGGAAGAGGAAGAGGAAGAAGAAGAAGAAGAAGAAGAAGAAGAAGAAGAAGAAGAAGAAGAAGAAGAAGAAGAAGAAGAAGAAGGAAGAGAAGGAGGAGTCGATCTTCACGGTCCCTCGAGTTTCGCGTGCGCTTATATATAGAAGCTATATGCTCCTCACAGTCGTATATCTCATTTGAATATGCGTACACGCAACTCTTCTTCTTCTTCTTCTTCTTCTTCTTCTTCTTCTTCTCCTCGAGAGCAACGCGAAGCCACGATATCGGCAAACAACCGCTCGCACGGGCGAACACGACGAGACCGTTTACTAATGAACTGTATTATTTGCGATATATAAGCCGACCTGGATTTGCATTAACACGGCTTTTATTGCGTTTAATTGAATCGCCTTTTAGGCGCACGTTCCACCGCCTCGATCCTTGATCGAGACCCTAACTAAGATTCCCTCGTAAGGGATCGAATAAGATGGAAAGGGAAAGATAAAGATAAAGAGAGAGACAGAGAGAGAGAGAGAGAGAGAGAGAGAGAGAGAGAGCATGAAAACGTTTAATCTCGACAAATCGAATTCGATCAAGAGCCACGAACCACAGCAAGAACATGATTACATCACGTATTATATATATATATATATAATAGAAAGGTATTAATCATTTACTTTGGACGTTAAATCCCTTTTACGTTGTTAAATGTTAGCCTTTACTCACAAAAGTTTCAATTAATGTTAATATTTAGGTGCAAAGAAAATATTTCGATGTGAACGATATTACTATTCGAACTCTCGAGCTTATAGGCACTGGACGATTCTAATTTCGAAGGTGTTATCTTCCTAGTGTATACGATTCCTCTTCTCGAGTATGACTCGAAGATCAAAGCATCGACTCGTCTCGATGGTCGATAATTCGATACCCTTTCTTTTAATCGAATGTACATACGTACGAACACATATACACGCAAGCGAACACATATATGTGTCTACGTACGGGGTGAACGTTGAATAAAATAAAATAGCTGCCGAATATGAAATCAATGATGATTTATCTAATACATATGTATCTACATATGTATTAGGCGAACTTAAAAGCGGTTGGTTTGTATCTTCGCTATGTCTTGCTAAGATTAGTCGGGATCAATTACTGCTAGACTGCCTGTCTCTCGACAATGCTTCTTGTTTCTATACCTATATTATACGTAAATTTGTTGTAGGAGTATCGATAGTTAACGGCAAGGATCGAGGATTTTTAAACTACGATCGTTACACCTTTATCATCCTAACTAATTTCTAATGCCGTATTCAAAAGTAAATAAAACGTATTGTTCTAAAATTTTCTTAGAGAATTCCAGTTACCTGTTCGTAATCTCTCTGTAAGTTTGATCGTTGATCTATCGGTCCCGTTTTATTTGTGAATGTAACTACGGTAATCTTTTTTTCTTTTCGTACAAATTCGTCCGTTCCCAGGTAGGAAAAAGTGAAAGTAAAGGGAAAGAATAGGGAAAAGGAAAAAGGGATTAACGAATGATGATTAGAGAATTGTGATTAGAATGTGTGTGTGTGTGTGTGTGTGTGTGTGTGTATGTGTGTGTGTGTGTATTTATACATGTTGTGCTACAGGGTAGCGTAGCCGTTACTAATACATACGTGAAATTACTTGTTGCTCCTTAAGGAGCATTTCGTAGCGCAAGGATCGTGACTTTCACCTCGAGGCGAGCCTAAGAAAGAGCTCTCTCGTTGTAACACCTTCGTTTTACGATGATCGATTCGTTTTGACGCCTCGAGTTCGGGAACTACTACGGCCGATTTAATGCTTCCATGCACTTTCGAGTAACGGATTGTTGCCGTGCGTGTTAGTAGGTCCGATCATCATGAGTAAAACGAGAATGAAAGACAGAAAGAGAGAAAGAGAAAGAAAGAAAGAAAGAAAGATAGATAGATAGAGTAACAGCGAGTCTACTCGCTTTGTAATCTCACGGCGTGATCTATGGAAGGAAATTAATCATTGTCAGCGAATAGGTGTCTTATTTGAACATGGTGGTAGTTTCGAGTCGTCGAATTGTCCGACGAATCGACGCCCGACTAATTTTCCAATCGCGACAGAGCATTATCGTTTGTTCTCAGCACGTCGTCTCCATATACATGCATACATACAAACACACACACACACACACACACACACAATTACGAGCTCTCCTTCCTTCAGCCGGAAGAATCGACGAGGCCTGTCGCTCACGATACCACTACTACCAATCGAAATATATCCGTTCTGGCGAGTTAACGTTGTGACGCGGGGGAGGAGATAAAAAATTCGACGACAAGCTCGCTCGCCGCCTTCTAATTATCGATCTCGTTTTCTCGTAAATCAACCGAGCCGCGTTCGAGTATGCCGGTACTACCCTCGTACTGTGTGTCTCTCATGGTGTTGTATTATTGCTTGCCACCGTCAGTCGTTGCCGTTGCTGTTACTGTTGCCGGTGGGTTCTTTAGAGTTCGAAATACTTTTTACTACACCTCCAACTAGCCTCGAAGTCGTTACTAATTACCAGTGCGAGTCTTACGATGCACGTGCGGATCATTGCGCCGGATGATAAACACGCCGAGAAAGTTCATTCCCACGCATTCTTTTTTCTTTTATTTTTCTTTCTTTTTTATTTCTTTTATTTTTTTTTTGTATTTTCTTTTTTTGCATCTCGCATAATGTTCCCCGTCAACTTTCGAAATCGATCAGGTTGATACATTTGTCATAGCATTGCCGAGAGTAACAGATTACGTTCTATCAATTATTTTACTATTATTACCATTTGCTAGTTGTATGCGTATATACGTATCATGGATCGTTCATTCTTTAATAATTTTCTGATGATTCGAATCAAAGTAAATGGAGCTATTTTTTCTTTCTTTCTTTCTTTCTTTCGTGCAAAGAGAAAACGTACCTGTCACTATATTTAGATCCTTCACTCCAGATACATCGAAGAATAGAGTCTCAAGTCTACTTCGGAGAATGAAATATCGTTCTCTCTCTCTCTCTCTCTCTCTCTCTCTCTCTCTCTCTCTCCCTCTCTTTCTTTCTCTCTCTTTCTCTCCCTTTCTCTCTGTGTCTTCCTTGAAATCCTTCGTAGCAACCATCTGCTCTCCATCCTCATATTTATTTCCTTCCTCTTCTTTTCCGTTGTACATTCGTTTCATAGATAACGGAGAACAGAACGGCTTCCAACTTTTCCTTTAAAAATACCTTTTTTCTATCCTATTTGAACGGTGTATTCGTAAGTCGATCATTATTCTTTTCTTTCTTCGAGAAGAATTTCTTCTTCCTGCTCACATGGAAGACTCGCTTGACCTACCTCAAACACGGAACGTTATTCTGTCGTAAGTTAACAGGCGAACTAGTTCATGTAATAGAGTTTCTTCGAAATGGTGTTACGATAATGATACGCTCGGTGTATTCATGTAAGAGAGAAAGAGAAAGAGAAAGAGAGATAGAGAAAGAAAGAAACAGAGAGAGATGGGCGCATTTATCTCGCTAGATTGAATCCTTGAGAAAAATGACGTAAGTATGAGGTTCATCGTCCACGAGAGCAGTTTGAAGTGCTGCGATGACTAAACGTTTCGGAGCTCGCATTATCACGCCTTATTGTCGTTCGCGAAAGTGTGTATGCGCGCGCGCGCGCGAGATAGATAGAGAGAGAAAGATCACGTCCGTTATATACATATACGTGTTACTCATATACATGCATTCATGCGTTTCTTCTTTACACGTGTATATATACGCTTGTGTGACGAGAATATATATATATATATATATATATATATATATATATATATATATATGTACGTTTATATATGTGTTTGCACACGCACGAGGTGTTTTACAAACTCCGTGGGAAGAGAAACGTAACGACGCAGCATGGTGCTCCTCATATTCTCTCTCTCTCTCTCTCTCTCTCTCTCTCTCTCTCCCTCTTTCTCTTTCTCTCTTTCTCTGTTGCTTCCCGTGGAGCCACGTGAAACAAGTTAAATATTGTTTCCTTCCTTGAAACATTTTATCCATAAGTGGTATGTGTATTTATATGTAATATGTTGTATGTATATACGATAATCGTCATTGGGAAAGGGAAAGGTCAAGGCAATTGTAAGTGAAAATAATCAATTGATAAATTCTTTAATTCATTCGAGTTCTTATTTGTCACGTGGACGATAGAATTTTTATTGTAATAAGGAGAAAAAGAAAAAAAAGGAAGAAGAAAGAAAGAACGAAGAAAGTTAGGAGACGAAATTGTTTATTACGATTCAACTTCGTGCGTCTCTCACGATTTCGGCTTTTATTTCTTTCCTTCCTGAGCAAGACCTCGTAAGGTCTTTTTCTTCTTTTCACCAGCAGCAGAAGCAGCAACCTATCGGCGCACTCGGATATACGTGTTCGTGACTCGCTTTCGAAATAATCCGCGTGCACCACGCAGGATCCAAGGAACAAGATTTTCAGGGTGGTCTCTCTCAGTATTCTCTCTCTCTCTCTCTCTCTCTCTCTCTCTCTTTCTAACGTGAACGACACGAAAGAAAAATTTCTGTTGGAATACACACGCGCACGCGCACGCGCTCACACACACAAACACACACACACACACACACACACACATGTATATGTATCATGTTCCTTTGATACCCTCGAAAAAAGTACGTTAAATGTATTTCATTCTTCGAACGTCATTGGTCGATTATGTATGTTATTCGTAGCTCGTTGACTTTGCTCTTCTTCTGCGACAATCTTTTTTCTCTCTTTATTTATTTATTTGTTTGTTTTTTTTTCATTTTTTTATTTATTTTTTTTTTTTTTTTCATTACAACCATCACGATGACGCTCTCAAGTCGCATTTTCGAGAAGGGACCGCCGTGTCAAAGCGTTAGGTGAATAATCGTAAGAAGGTCTCTTACGGAAGCGTCCGGCATCAATTTGCAGTTTAAATTGCGCGCAAGTAACGAGAACCACGGGAAAGTCATTCCAAGAATCGTTAGTTACGATTCAGTACTCGTCTCCGTCGTTGTAACTAACCTCGTCCTATAGCCTCGTATTTCCGCAAAGTGATTTCCCTGTAACACCGAAATTGGTGCGAGCTTCTACTATTCTCTACACTCGATGCATCCCCCCCTCTCCCTTTCTCTCTCTCTCTCTCTCTTTCTCTCTCTCTCTCTCTCTCTCTCTCTCTCTCTCTCTCTCTCTCTCTCTCTCTCTGTCTATCTGTCTGTCTCCCTCCCTATCGCTCTTCTCCCACTCGGCCCAGTTCTACTTTTTGTCTATCTTGAAAGTCTCTGTTTCTAAAAAGCGATAAAAATAATTCGAACGCATAAAGTCGTGTTTGATTAAAAGTAGTTGATTTAAGCGTCGTCGAGCGTAGGATTAACGGTTTTGTAGAACGGACGTCTCCAAGAAGAATAATTATTCGGAACAATGGGTGAAAGCTTTGGCAAGCGCTTGTAATCACGATGTCTGGCGACAAACACCCACCTTTCAACGACGATGCGGAAACGCGTGCTCCTCGTTTCACCTCATCTTTTCCTTCTTCCTTCCCCTTTCTCTCTCTCTCTCTCTCTCTCTCTCTCTCTCTCTCTCTCTCTCTCTCTTCCTTTTTCATCTTGGCACGTTCCTACAGTAGATTCTTTTTCCTCCAGAAAGTTTATCGGTCCTCATCCGTTTTAGAACATGATCGATGCTTCCTATCCTTCCTCTATTTTTCATTTCTAAACGATCAACGAAATACTCGAGACTTTCGGTGAACTTAATTTCAAATAAATGAATCCAAGATAATAAGAGTTATATATCGTAGAATGAGGAATGAATAAATCGTAGAAAGACGAGGGAAATAATAAACGAACGATGCCATTTATTTAGAAAAGGATAAACGATAAATTATACGTTTATCTTTATCTCATATAATGATTTATTTGAATTTAAAACGTGTGATACATGATCGAATGAGTTTTCATGGAATATACAAAATTGAGAGCTAAGGAAGAGAGAGAGAGAGAGAGAGAGAGAGAGAGAGAGAGAGAGAGAGAGAGAGAGAGAGAGAATGAGATAGGGTGAAACGTTCTTTCAATTACACGTTGGCGAGCTTCTTCTTGGATAGAAACGAGTAGAGACGAAGAGTTATAAGAGAGTTAAAGTGAGACAGAATGAGTAGCGGGAGAAGCGAGAAACGCTTAATCGCCGGCGCTAATTAGTCTCTCGTACTATTCCGTTCGTCGTTTCACCGTTGGATCCAAAGACTCTCTGGCGGCAACATCTGGATGCCTTCCAAGAGCACAAATAGTCGGTTCCGCGTTTGTTCGCGACAGGTTTTACCGTGCTTTTCGGTGTAACAAAAAGCGGCCTCGTTAATGAGCGACAACGAACGCCCACAGTAGCAGTTTTCGTAGTACGGGGAGGCACGACAAGGTGTAACGGACTCACCATCGGAGTTACGACCTACTACCATGGCCCTCGCTGTACTCGAGAGTTTCTTATGTGTGTGTGTGTGTGTGTGTGAGAGAGAGAGAGAGAGAGAGAGAGAGAGAGAGAGAGAGAGAGAGAGATCGAAAAAGAATCCTTTTAAACAGGGTACATACTTAACGGCTGGTAAACGTAATTGATTTTGTTCTTTACTTCGTTTTGCTCTTTTTTTGAACTTTTTGATTTTGTTTTCGTTCTTTTCTCCTCCCTCGACCTAACCATTATCGTTGCGAAATAAAAGGATTCGTTTGCCTATTAGAGCGTAAATTTTGACGATGCTCGAGGACGCTTTACTTTTATATCTCACGATGGCGGAGATAAATGGATTTTATGGTATTCGTGGGAGGGAATTTACGGGAGGGTATGGTCGGTAAGTAAAGAGACAAATGGTCCGTGAGTACGAAGGATATTTTATCGCGGATATTTTCTCTGTTCTTTACATATTTTCTTCTTACGAGATTCCTTCTCTTTCTACAACGAAGATAGTAGAATCCTCTTTGGTGGCCTTTACAGTCGTCATTTTCTTTTTCTTTTTCTTTTTCTTTCTCTTCTTCTTCTTCGACTTCTTCTTCTCATCTTCCTACTTTTCTACCTTCTCTTATTAGTACTCCCCGTGTTATCGATTATTTTATTAAAGAACGAATTATCCTTCGTTCGTTTGAAAGAGATTGTTAGCCGAAAGTAAGTATTACGTTTACCAGGACGATCAAAATAAACGAACGATTTTAATATAGCGTAGGAGAGAGAGAGAGAGAGAGAGAGAGAGAGAGAGAGAGAGAAAGAGAGAAAAAAGAGTATGCAAAAGAGAGTCCCTTTAACGAGATTTCGTTAGAAGAATGAACGGACGCGTAACGGTAGTTTTAATCACTGTCAACCGTTCAGCTCGTTTGCGATAGGTCGTAACTTCGTAACAAAGGTCGGTACAAGCGGATAATTTGAATTATCCGAGCGACGAAGAAAATAAATATTAATGGATAAACCCAGCTTTGATATTCGTGCAATCACGATAACAAAAGAGATTAAAAAAAAAAAAAAAGAAAGAAAGAAAGAAAGAAGAGAGAGAAGTAGAAAGAGAAAGAGAAACCACGAGTAGTATTACTCGTTTTACCACTCGTCATTATCATTTGTCCTCATTATTTTTCGTACATTTCATTTGACATAGTCATCACGGTCCGCCACGCGTCAAGAATAAATTTAAACGGTTTATGTACTTATTTACTCTCTTTTCTTTGATTTTCTTGTTTTTTTTTTTTTTTTCCTAGTATTTTTTTTTTCTTCTTCTTTTCTTCCTATGTCACCGTAAAACGTTATCGGAGGCGAGCACGAAAGGTATCCTTTTCAAGTTTCATTGTTAACTGAAAGAAAAGGAAGGTTAACCGGTAAACTTGACACGGCTCGCCAATACGAGATGATGATCTGCGTTTCAAGGTTCATGCCGTACATAATGCTCCGTAATACTTTTTCTTTTTGAACCGTTAACCAGAGAAAGAGGGAGAAAGAATGAGAGAGAGAGAGAGAGAGAGAGAGAGATTTTCGATCGGTATTAAACGTGATTAATAGTATCAGATTTATTTTTATTTCTTTTATTATGGCGTTAATCTTTATTTTGCAAAATAAAAGAAATACAGGGATTTTCGAATGAATGAATCGTGATATATAGAATCGAGTGGTACGATGTTTTCTTTGATGATTGAAAGGTTTCATTTATTTTATCTTTTTTCATTATTTTTTATTTTTTATTTATTTTTTTTTTTTTGCAACAAGTTAACTCAAGAATTTTCTACTTACAAATGTTGAAAGAATTTCGATCGAAAAGTTTCAAAAAAGGAAATGAAGTACGAAGTAAAGTTTAGTGAGGTTGATTGCTACTCTCTTCTTCTTTATCTTCTTTTTTTTATCGTTTAAAGCGAACAAGGCCATCTCGTCATACTCGTTTCGTATCGAAGGAACATCGATTTTATTATTTATAGATAACAACGCATGTATCTTCTCTTTGGACTCCTCGGGCGTTAATTATCGAAGTTCGAGCCCTACACTTTTCTCTATAAGGATCTATTCCCATTTTTTTTTTCTTTTTTTATTTATTTTCTTTTTGTTCCTTTTTTTCTCCCCCTCTCGACCTAAATGTACAATGCACATGCAAGTTTATTTCTTCCTATTTTCTCGTGCGTTACTTCGTGCCTCTATCGATCCTTAACTTCCGATCTTTTTTTCTTTTTACGAGGCGTAGATCAATCAATCAATTCGCTTGTTGAGGCAGATCAATTAATTGTGATAAAAAAAAAAAAAAAAAAATAAATAAATAAAAGAAAAAAAAAACGAAGAAATATATCGTTGGTTTTCCATTCCTCGTAGTATAATTGAAAACAAAATTATATCTATCATCGAAATAGATATCTGCGAGTAATTCTATTGTTAATCCTTTTTATTATATTTCTATTCAATTACACGTTCATCATTTCTATTAACCAGTTATACGAATTATCCAATTAAAAGATTAAGCACGTCAATCTATGGGGCTTCGATTGAAACTTTTCATTTATGTTGTTACCGATTTAATGAATCATCGATCGTCATGAAACGACAACTTAAATCGTTGCAAGCTGAAGAGTAGAAAGAGAGAGAGAGAGAGAGAGAGAGAGAGAGAGAGAGAAAGAGAGAGAGATAGAGACAGAGATGAAATCAAATTGTACTTACGTACGTGAGTACTTAGGTACGTACGTGCGAGGCACGTTCGAGAAACGACAAAGGAGTAGAATGAAGATGGAGCGGGAGAGAGGGGAAGTAAATAAACGAGTGTACAGCGATACATCGAAGTAAGAAGAAGAAGCGAGTCCCACGATTCATCTTACCTTTCATCTCTATTGTTCGCACAAGTAATACACCGTAACATCGATTCCATGCGTTATCCCGGATTACGGTGGGGTGGAAGGTGAATTTTTCTTTTTCTCTTTTTCTTTTTCTTTTTACTAACGTTCAGAATCGATAGTTCATCTCATTATAATTCGCCCACACGACCCTACACGAATCTCGTTTCTTCTCATAAAGATCTTACATATATATACTCGAAACGTAACGTTCTTCCTGGTGATCGCACGAAATATTACGTCACGTATGTATGCATATCGTGTGTGTGTGTGTGTGTGTGTGTGTGTGTGTGTGTTTGTGTACGTATGTAAATGTACGCAAGAGGTTTGTTAAATGGCACGCGAGAAAATTTTACGCTCTTAGTTCTTTCTTGTTGTTTTTGTTTCATGAAGTTTACCCCTTTCGTCGTTGTTATACGTTTGAAATTCTTCCGAACGATCATGAATCTTTTCGTAATACATCGGTTCTTGCATTATAATCAATCGATTCTCGATCGTTGTGGGGTGTTTCGTACGAATAAAGACTGTTGAAGATATACGTACATTTCGAGAACCTTTTTCCTTTCAGAACATTTGAACGAGTTATTATTATGAGGAGTTAGATAAAAACGAGACACCTCGCATTTCCACGTCTATGATGGTCACTCGTGGATTCTACATTCTACATTCTACGTTTTAGTATACACGAATTCGAGAGAACGTCAGTACGAAGAAAAAGTAGGACCGGGTCTTTTGCATTTAATGTCAAGTTTCTTTTGACGTCTTTCCCTCCCCCCCCCCCACCCCCCCCCCCCACCTCTCGTCCTTTCATTAGGAACTTCCGAACTAACATCTCACGACGTCTCGTTAGAAAAAAGAAACTTTTCTCTATGGTAATATTAACGGATGTTTACGATATTTATGGATTTTATTTTACGAATACGTTATCTTTCTCAAGGACGGTGATAAAGTCAGCCATGAGGTTAACATTAATTGATCACGAACGAACTCGATAGAGGAGATATCTCGAATACGTATGCACGTAAGTACATGCGTATATGTCGCTGGCACACTTTCCAGAAAAAGAAAGCGTCCACTTCAATTAACATACTAATTAACGTCGTGATTATTATACTAAATTTCATTGAAAAATTTCATTCTCTCGGTCGATTGATTTGTCCCATTTTCATTCACGTTTATTTCTTCGTTCCAGTGAAAATATTCATATACGCGATATAAATAAAATAAACCATTCTCCATCGTCTCATGTTATATAAATAAATAAATTAATAAATAAATTTCTTAGATTTTTATAGCACGATTAAATATTTGTTATATTAATCGTTCTTATTGTCTAGTTAATAGAAATAAAATTGTAAACGTTAACGTATTTCAATTGTGTCGTTGTACATTAGATTATCATGATCATCGAGAAGTTTAAAACGCGAATACGAAAATGTATGTAAATGTAAGAACGAAGTCTTAAACGGGTTGCCGTCGTTACTTGTTTTACTTATACCGAATGATTCTTTCTCCTTGTGGGATTACATCGATTCAAGAGAAGGATCGACGTTAATTAAATGGCCCACGTCGATGTGAGACAACTGGATCGACAGTCTTCGTCTCGTTATCGTTACGAGTCACAGGGATACGCCACTTCTTTCCTTTCATTTTCCTTTTTTTTTCTTTTTTCTTTTTTTCTTTTCAAAGAAGTAAAACGTAGACGTCGTTGATTAATACAGAACGTTGATGTCATTGTTACGGATAACGTTACTCTAATATTTTTCTTTTTTCTTTCCTTAATCTTTATCTCCTTTCGAGAACTATTGAGAATTATTAAAGACGACATTAATCACTTGGGAATCTGGTTGCGACAGAGAGAAAAATTATTCTCCATGAATTTTTATGAATTTTTATTCTTTTCATTAGCCGTACAAATCTTTGAGCGGATTAAAATCAAATCGAAAAAGAAAAGAATAAAAGGAAAGAAAATATAAGAAAGGAACGGATGGATCCTTGTCGAAGAATGTCGCGATGTTCAAGTCTTAATTATCAAGATGTGTTGATTAAAAAAGTGTTATATGCGAATGCGAGCGGATTAAAGAAAAAGAGAATGATAATAGCCAACGGCTTAATTAGTTATACGAGTCAATCGTTGTCTCTTATTGAGAAGACGTTCGAAGAGTATCAAAGCCAGTTAAGCGCATACATGCATACATACATACATACATACATACATACATACATACTCTAAAACGTTTAACGAGGTGATCGAAGTAGGCTGTTCCGAGACAACATCGATCGAATGGAGAAAAAGAAGAGGAAAAGTCCGTTCGATCGTTTGAAAAACGTTGAAAGTTTTCAAAGAGTTTGCCCGTACTTGACTTATTATGGTCCCTTGCATCGAATGACAATGCATACCTGATAACGTGTATTCTCCTTTTTATTTCTTATTCGTTGTCCGTATTAATCAATATCCACCGTGTTAAAGTTTAGAACACGTCCGTGTACCAGAAGACAAGTTTCAAACGAACTGTGATTATTCTTCTATTCGGGTCAAGTATCTTCAATACTTGTTCGATTATATTTTTGTATCGATGGCCTCCTTCTTCTTTGCGAGGATATCAAAAAGAACGACCTTCTTTAAAATTTCTCGAACGATCACGAATCGCCATTCATAATAGACGTTCTTTAGTCCGTCATAAATGATAAACGATATCAAGGAGGATCTTCGCGAGGAAAACTGATTATCCTTGGAAGTACAGTATTTATCGTTCGATTTAAAAACATGTTCCCTCATAATCATTCTATACTCCTATTATCGTTATCTTAAATCTCTGAACGCGTTAAACTTTTATCCTTCGATCAACACATGATCCGTTTGATTTTTCTTATACATATATACATATACGTATAGATACGTGTAGCCATTTACCTGTCATACAGAGTTACCTAAGTAACTACCCGAGGCAGTAACGATTAGTTGCAAAGTTTCGAGGGAGATAGTCGATTACCTCCCTCCCCCCTTTTTTCTCTCACTCTCTCTCTCTCTCTCTCTCTTTTTTTCTTTCTCGTTCTTTGTTTTTCTTTTTCTTTTTCTTTTTTTTTTTACATTCTTTTATCTCACTCGAGACGTTTATTCGCGAGACGTTGGTAATTCGGTCGGAAAGTGTAGCCGGTTTCTGGAGTCTCGCGTCCGGGTGTTGTCGCCTCAATTGCGTAAAGGCAAATCTCCTTACGAAAGGGCCTTGCATCTACCAAGCCGTGTATATAAGTGCATTCGTGTTTCTGTCCTCGCGTCGTCTGTATACGTACGTCGTATGTGCGTCGCAACGGCAGTCGCCGGCCTTTTATTCCGCACGAAGTGACACACCTACGTAGATCTTTATTCAGTACCGGAGAGCTGGATGTTAAACGCGGCGACCTACCGCAAAGCGATCTCGACATCGTGGATTTCCATGTCGTTCGTCTATGGAAACGTCGCTTGTCCGTTTCGTGCGATTTCGTCGTCTAGAAATAAGCTGGGGAGAGAGACGACGATGGTTGGACATCCAATCTCTCTCTCTCTCTCTCTCTCTCTCTCTCTCTCTCTCTCTCTCTCTCTTTCTCTCTTTCTTACCTCTGTACTCTTATCTCGTTCGTTCAGAGACCACGCGTAAATTATCGAATACGAGACGGAGTTAAGAATTATGAAGAGGAATAAGAATGAGGTAAAATAGAAAGAAAAATAATCTTTCCCTTAGTATTTCCCTTAACTATAATATGTATATATATATATGTGTGTGTGTATATATATATATGTATGTAATTATATATATATATATATATGTATGTATGTATGTATATATAAATGCCTATTCGTTTCTCTTTCACGAAATCGAAATTACTAGTTGTTATATCGGCTCTACGGGATCCTAGGAATCTTCCCTTTTCACCTCGACGGGTGGTCGATTCCAATATAAAAAGAATGCAAGCACCACGGATTCGTACTGCATCGACATGTTTTCCCGTACACGTTTTTCCGCACAATTACGTCAAAGATATATCTTCATCGTTCTACTAACGTATACCCTAGTCTTATTTAACCTCAACCCTGTTCGTAATTAATGTCGGCGATCTTATCGACTTGGCTGATCGATTTATTAACGCATGGGACAATGACTCTACGTTGGAGTTTGAAAATAATAGTCAGCTATGTATACGCGAATGTTCTATGTTTTTCCATCTCTTGGTATGTTCTCTCTCTCTCTCTCTCTCTCTCTATCGTTCTTTCGTTTCATTCTTTCTTTATTTCTCTCTCAGTAGGGTACAAGTAAACGAGCTACAACGACGTTCTTCCTTGACGATTGAATGGGCCGTCGTCGGATCCGCGGTACCGCGGCGCATTCCGTCCAGCTCCAAGTTTTTCTTCCTTTTTTCCCCTTTGGCCTCGAACATCGATGTCGCTCTTACGTTGTAGATATGTACGTGTAAACATGTATACAGGGTGTTTCCGAAATGATCCATCGACATCCATTTTAATTATATATCATTTAGAAGCTGAAAATTAGGTGAAACTTATTAAGGAACGTCGGATTTTAAATAGGAATATAACGATAACCTAAAGATGTAAAATATATTGAAAATATTTATCGATAATAAATTTAACGAATACGAGAAAGGTGTAATAGGGTTGGTATGGGATGGATGGTTTGGTGGGTGGTATAAAACAATTATTAACACGTTTATGCATTTAAAAAGGAATTTTCTTAGAAACTAAAAATCTTATAAAAAGTTGGTAAATAATTACCTACACGTATTCACGGGTTCGTATTAAACGTTTCAACTTAATCACCCTGTATGCGAGTAGATACACGAACTAAAGAACGCGTTTCTCGTCGCGGATGCCGCTTTTTCCCGACGAAACCTTCATTCATCCAGCGCGACGATACGATCTCATTGAGAAAATCGCGCGCGTCTCGTTCCACCGATGCCGGTTTAATGAGCGTCGAGAATTCTTTTAAGAGAAAAGAAACACTCGTACCTATGTCCGTACGTACGTACGTATATATGCGCGCGTGTGTGTGTATCTATGTACGTATGTATGTATGTGTACATAGTTACAATAATCGTAGGAACAAGAACATTTCTTACAATCTTCTCGTTACTCCTTGCTAGTATATAGCAAAGAGGAAAAGAAGATAATCTTAAGTGTGGCATTATCATCGATCGTATATATGTATGGTTACGTACGGTGGATTGTTAAAAGAGAAAATAAGTTGTTCATTCAACGACGAACAAGTCCGAGGATAGACTTTTAATCGTTCATTTCTTTTGTTCGCAGAAATCGAAGCTCAAGAGGCTTGCAAGTGGTTACGGGCTGCTGGTTTCCCTCAGTACGCACAGATGTACGAGGGTGAGTATTTGTTTTTTATTCTTTCTTTTTTCGTTCTTTCTTTTAATTTGATAAATTTCGCTTCTCTCACATTTAAATATCAATCAGAAGTAAAGGATTATTTTATTAGGCATCGTCCCTTAGAACGAATATCACCGTTTGGTCAGCGGAATGGGAAAAAGCTTAACGAAAAGCTACGAAAGAAATTCAATTTTAGATAAAATCTCGAGTCGAAACGTCGTGAGGAGGTCGTATTCGAGTGTCTCTTTATCTTTTTCTATCTTTCTCCGAATACCCGACAATGTGCAATTAAAATGTGACTCTTGAGTTGACTTCTTGAGAAACGAGTCCATCCTCTCGTTCTCTTTCTTTTCACAACAATCCTAATTTAATTTCTCAAAGAAAGATATACCCACACATACGCAGGGAGAAAAAGATAAGCATTTTTCTCCTGGGAGAAAGAAAGAGAGAGAGAGAGAGAGAGAGAGAGAGAGACATCCTGAAGATCCTACTTGAGCTCTTTAATCTTTCCAGCATTTGTATCGTAAAAGATTACGTTGGTAGGTCCAGGATATTCGTCGAACCATAGTCATAAAACAATCGGATATGAAGCTGAGCTTATCTCGAAAACGAACCAGACCGTTCGGTCAGAGTAAAACGTGAAGAGAGTATTCTAGGAGAAGGGGTGTGGAAAAAGTGGGGGTAAAAACGTCAGCGATTTTGACGATATCCTTACATATTTTTTCTCTTTATAAATTTTTAAGGGAGTACTACGTGAGCTATCTCGCGTGTTCTCCACTTCTATTTTTCGAAGAAAATCATTCGAGAAACCTCCCTCTCATGAGGAGTGGGGGAGGAACTACCTTAAATATATACGTACTTGCATACATGCACGCAGGACCCCGTTTACAGAAGCAAAAGAAGGATAGGATAGGGAAAAAACGACGAAAAAAAAAAAGAAAACATAAAGTAACGAAAAAAAAGAGAGAGAGAGAGAGAGAGAGAGAGAGAAAATGAAAAGAAAGAGAACCCACGGAGGTGTCAGGTTTCAGGACCCTTTTAAAAGGAGAAAAATTGTGACAAGGAGAACAGGCTGCTCCAGTACGGAATGGACCACCAGAGGCGAATCGATATGTAACGGCTTCTCGAACCTCGAACGTGCCACGAGACACGACTTTCGGTGTACTCGATCTATATGTATACATATACAGGAACAATACTAGCGTTGTACGTACTTTTATTCGATATCCGTTAAAACGATGAAAAGGATTAATAAACAAAAAATAAATAGAAAACAAAAAAAATAAAATAAAATAAAATAAAATAAAATAAAATAAAATAAAATAGAATAGAATGGAATAGAATAGAATAGAATAGAATAGAATAGAATAGAAAAATAAAAGAAAGTATTACTAGGCCGTGTAATTTTGACAGAAAGAAATTTCGATTTTAAATAATTTTTTTGTCACTCGCGATGAAAGACTAGTGTGTGTGTGTGTGTGTGTCTATATATATATATATATATATATATATAGATACGAATGACGCTAATAAGGTGCTAACGAGCTCGGTGTGTCCAGTACGTGCGTGCGAGCGATAGAGACAGATAGAGTAAGAGAGAGAGAGAGAGAGAGAGAGAAAGAGAGAGAGAGGGGCGAAGAAGCGAGCGAGCGAGCGCGCGCGCGCACGCGTGTCCCCAACGTGGGCAGGAGCGGAGCGTGCGCCTGTGTTTCTGAGTGTAGTCGTGAGCTATAACGAATGCATTGTTGGTGGACGTCGCGACAAAGGGCCCATTATGAGATGTATTAACATGTTCGGACGCATCACTGAGCGGCTCGGTAATAATTTACTCTTGGCTTGCTCGCACCAATCCGATCCGGCGCTGCCCACGTGTCGTTAGTTACTACTTTTGCGGTATACGCTTTAACATACATACGTATAATCAAATATAAGAGTGGTATACTCACTGGATTCGATTCGTGACCACGTTTGTCTCTAGTTTTCAGCTTTTAAAGTATTTTATTACGTTGTATATGCGTGTGGTTTACGTGCGTGTATGTACGACAGTACACACACTCCGTCGTTGGACGTTTTCTTTTCATTTTTTTTCTTTTTTATTTATTTATTTTTTATTCTTCTCTCTCTCTCTCTCTCTCTCTCTTTCCCTTATTCTCACCTTTCTCTCAAGGTTACATCTCAGATAAAAGGTTGCTGCTATTGTTTAACACACGATCGATCATGGCTATGTTTATCCTTGGTTATTTAAATTGACCTAGCTCTCATCTCATCTTATATATATATATATATATATATATATATATATTTTTTTTTTTTTCTCTTTTAAATCTTTAGAATTATTTTTTATATAGAATAGGTATCTATATTAATTATTAATCAACAGGAATGATAAACGATATCGAAAGATTGTCATAAAACGATAGAAAATAATGAGTATCAGTACGTTGTATTTAATATTGATTAATAAAACCCATGCTTTTGTACTTAAACGAAGTTGAGTATAGATGATTCAGTTTGTATAGGAAACGATGATGTTATATGCCAGGTGCATGTAAAGAAATCATCTAATACTTTATGTTTGAGCGATCATTAACGTCCTTGACAGGAGAACGAATGATACTTTAATTTCAAGAGTTAATGCAAAAATAATCATTCGAACGTGCTGTTAGAGTGATTAATAACGCGTGTAATTTTTCACTTCTACGTCGCGTGTTAATTTACGTCGGTACTCGTATTCACAAAGAGAGAAAGAAAGAGAGAAAGAGAGAGAGAGAGAGAGAGAGAGAAAGAAAGAAAGAGAAAGAGATGCATGAGAAAGAGAACGCGATCACGAAGAATACTAGCTCCGGGCAAAACCTTCACAACGTTGTTTAAGATTTATGCAAAGACGGCCTTCGCACTTT
>OU426855.1:6362836-6367836 GCA_911387685.1 Dolichovespula media | reverse complement strand
CTATCCGAAAATGTAAAGGGTCTTCGACTCCTAGCTTCCGAGAATCGTGGATATTTCATCGCCGTGAAAATGAGAGTATGCCGTGTGGTCTTATCTCTTTCTAAGTTTATAAAACCGACGTTTACCCTAGGGTCGTGTAATTTGAAAACATTGTCACTTATACACTGGAGAATTTTACTCTGTGATCTTCGAAGACACGCTACGAGGTAGATTTTCTTGGAAAATTGTGGAAACTCTTATGACTTTGAAAGTGAGTCCAACGTTTCGCAAGGTTCTCTTTTAAGGGATTTCGAGGGATTAGATAGGGACAAGGGTATATATAGGGGGTGGGGAGTTTCGAAGAAAATAACGATCGATTAAACTTGTTTATGCTTTTATTAGATAAGTAAAAATACTTCATGCGGATGAGTAAGTCATTTGAGATAGAATCGCAAATGCGGATCGCGGTGACCGAATCGACGAACGATTTCTCGCTCGATTCGTGTTTCTCCTCTGATTTAAATCGTCAGTCGAACCCATCTAAGGCTTTGGTCTCGTGCCAAAAACGGCCGAAGCAAGGTGTACATATCACGTATATACACGTGACACGTGTGTACGTACGTATGTTGATACGCATATATGTGTATATATGTATTGTATGTTCGTGTCGACGAACTAAAGGGTCCTTGACACATCTGTTGGGGGTTAGCCAAGTTCACAACTCGTGGGAGTAAAGCACACCTGGATAAACCCCGAACTAACTCCCGTTTCGTTTGGTCGAGACATCACTTCTCTCTCTCTCTCTCTCTCTCTCTCTCTCTCTCTCTCTCTCTCTCTCTCTCTCTCTCTCTCTCTTTCACTCACTCTCTCACTCTCTCACTCAAGTAATTGCGCCGACTGCACAAAGGCCACACGACTTCGAACGCAAAACATACGCTTTCCGGGAAGAGCATCCTCTTTGTCTCGACCACCCTGTAGGTGGGCTGCAATTAGTCTCGCGAATGAAGGGGAAGAATCGAGTAAACGGTTTCGGTAGGTACTTAAGTTCTTTCGACTCGATCTTATTAACGTTTACGATCGCATTTCAATAAAAACGTCGTGTCCAATTAAATCGAATCGATAATTAAATACCATCTCGAGAGAAAATTATTTCATACGTTAAGCGACGACGAAGGATTTCTATATCGTCAGATATCGGTTATATCGCAATACAATTATACGGCGTAAGAACGAAAGGATGACGAATGAAAAACTTTTCGATAATAATAAAAAGAGATGATCGTTTGTATTAATGAAAAAAAAAAAAAAAAAAAAAAAAAGAAAAAAAACAAAAAAAAGAGAAAAAAGAAAGAGAGAAAAATGAAGAAAAGAATTTTGAAAGAGATAAGAGAACAGTGATACATACGTTCAAATCAAATATTCCCCCGGGGGAGGATGATAACGGAGGGATACGAATATGGGAATGATAAAATAGCGAACTACCGATGAAAGGATGATTAAAAAGAAGATGGACAAAACCAAGGAGAAAAAGTTAAGTTCATGTGTTCATACGCGATGTGATGGATTCGTTCGCGATGCAACCAAGACGCTGCTGTGTATGCTCGGGTATAGGGCATGCACCCGTGAAACGCATCGGTTTTCCCTCTCCCTCTGCCACTTCTACGTTGCATCCTTCCCTTAGCTTCGAACGCATATGTACGTCGAGATATATCGTTTCTCCCACCACTTGACATTAATACGTATACACACACACAGAGAGAGAGAGAGAGAGAGAGAGAGAGAGAGAGAGAGAGAGAGAGAGAGAGAGAGAGAGAGAGAGAGAGAGAGAGATAGAGAGAGAGAGACATATAAAGTGCATAGAGAGTCTCGAAGTACCACCACTACTAACCGTGTCCATTCTTTCTCTCTCTCTCTCTCTCTCTCTCCCTCCCTCTCTTTCTCTTTCTCTGTCTCTTTTTCTCTTCCTATCTCTTCTCCCCTCAAAGTCAAGCGACCCCACCACTTCTACACGCGCTTCCTCGGTGTGCGGTTCCTTCGTGGCCCCAAGCTTCTCTTCTATACAAGCTGCTCGCTTCTACGACCGCTAGTCGAGTGGTAACCGGTGAAGGAGTAAGTCGTTTGCGTGACGCACGAGATCGCACGGTTCGCTCTGTCCCTTTCCACGTACGATAATATATACATACGTATTCGAGAGTGAGCGCGTTCAGAGAGAGAGAGAGAGAGAGAGAGAGAGAGAAAGAGAAAGAGAAAGAGAGAGAGAGAGAACGTGTCGCGTCGTATTCTCTCGCGATTCCTCTTTGCCGTTTCTATTTTATATTGCCTCTTTTTCTATTATTTTTTTTTTCTTTTCATTTTTTCTTCGTTCACTTATATCTTTCTTTGCTATCGAATTATTTTTTTTTTTTTTTTTTTTTTTTTTTTTTTTTTTTTTTTTTTTTTTATACCTTCTTCACGATCACGCTTTCAGTGAGAACGGAATCAGTGAAAGAATTTTTTGGAACGATAAATATGTATGTAATAGACCTTATCGTATTTATATTTCTATATCTACGATAATAGAGAGGAAAGTAAACAATTTATCGTACCGGCTCGTTATAATATTCTTGTATATACGTCCAAGTGTCTTGTATTAATTTCGTGGTGAAGAGAAAAAAAGAAAGAAAAGGAAAGGAAAGGAAAGGAAATAGAAAAGAAAACGAAACAACGAGAAGAAATATAAAATGAGGGAAATTTTGCGATAGTCGTAAGAATATCGGTGCGGTGTGAAAATACGCGATTTAATATTCGCGGATCGATGACGTTTATCAAGCCGATAATAATCGCCGGCAATCACAACGAAGACCACGCTTTCCACGAGGATAAATGAGATCGCGTGGGTACGAGTTTCGAAGGCCGACGACGACGATGATGACGACGATAATGATGACGACGACGACGATGACGACGACGACGACGACGACGACGACGACGACGACGACAATGATGATGATGATGGTGCGTGGAAGCCATGATCGACCAAGAGTTTTTCACGTTCGTTCGTAGTCGCTACGTGAAGGGAAAGTGGAGGAGGAAGTCTTTTGGTGTCTTCCTCTGTTATTAGAAGGAGAAAGGGAGAGAGAAAAAAAAAGGGTGAAGAAGGGAGGGAGGAAGGTGCGGGGTTCTGGGACCTCCAGAGGAGGAAAAAGGGACGACGTGTTACGGAAGGAAAAATATATATATATATATATATATATATATATATATATATATATATAATATACAAACGGCGCCGCTAACGAATGTGTCGACAGTGTTGGAGCGGAAACATGAAAGGTAAATAGTCAAGTGCGCCGATAACGGGAAAAGAAAATGTACGATCTTTTCTCTATCGATACGTATTTAACTAAGTACTACTTTTTTTATACGTGCATACGTATGTACGTAAGTACGTAAATAAATGAGATTAACCTTGACTGCGTATTTCTTTCAATTAAAATACAAATGAGAAAAGGAGAAATAGTGAAAAAGACGAACGCCACTTATCATCGATCTCTCATTGCACCGGATGTGAACAAGAAAAAAAAAAATAGAAAAGAAAAGAAAAGAAAAGGAAAAGAAAACAATAAGAGAAACGTGAATTCACCGTCGAAACGTATGTCGATTCTTATCTACGTTCTTATCAATGTGTTGTTTCTTTTTTTCTTTTTCTTTTTACCGAAATAAAGCTCGTTTGATAAGGTACGTTCGAGTGACGAACGCGCGAACGAATTGAACGACGGTTCACCTACAAATGCGTTTTAATAATTAATTCGTTCTTGAGTTAAGCATCAATGAATCGTGTTTGTTATAAATATAGAAGAATAAGAAGAGGATAAGGGGAAGATTAGAAAGATGCAACGATTTTTCTCGATTTTTCCAAAAGCGTAATATCGATCAAAGAGGTGTGTCTTTCTCTCTCTCTCTCTCTCTCTCTCTCTCTCCTTTCCTTTGCATGCAGTCATATATATATATATATATATATATCTTCTTTCATAATAACGATAGCACAGGTGGCAAGTTCTATGCTGTCACGACCGTTATGTAAAAGCTTTGCTTATATCGAAATTCACGATGCATGCTGTGATCAAGTCTTGGCACCGTCTTTCGCGTTAGTCTCCCTACCAATATACTTATATTTACATATGTATATATATATATATATATATATATATATATATATATATATATATACGTATATATTCCTACGCACGCACGCACACACACACTCACATACACACGTATATATATACATATATCTCGTTCGTGAGAAAAATTTCGGGCCGCATTCGCGTTAAAAGCAATCCTTCGCGGATTTATCGGCAGTCCTGGGCACGGCTCGTAAAGATTCGCGGGGAATTGCACCAGCCGGAATTGTGCATGCGTGTTTGTGGTGCGTACGTGTGTAAATAAGTACGACAGAGAGAAATCTCGATTAAAATCGTTCTACCGCTCGCACTCGGACGCGTAATGGATGACTTTATAACGGTCTCTTTTTTCTCTCTCTTTCTATCTCTCTCTCTCTCTCTCTTCTCTCTCTCTCTCTCTCTCTCTCTCTCTCTCTCTCTCTCCGTCTTTCATTCGTTCTTTCTTTTCTTTTTTTAAACATAGTACCGAGAAAGCTTCGTAATCGAATTACGCGCGTTCTTCGCAAACAACGTTATTACATTGGGTCGTTGTTTACGAATTGCCGTCCCGTGAAATATGATTGCTTTTTAGACGAGGGATATACGAGTGGTCGAGACGTTTCGCGTTACATTTCTCTTTGTGCCCGAGCGAGCGATCATTGTTGCGTCGAACGTAATTCGCGATCTTTATACCCCCTGAAATCGTTTAACCGGCGAACATTATACCCCCGTTAACTTTTTCGATACCCACTGCCACGCATGCTTTATATACCTACATACGTGAATATTCTACAAGCGTCGGGGAGAGTCATGACTCCGCCGTTGCAATAACGATCAGCTGTTTCGAGGTAACTCCGTTTCTCCGTACGACAGTTATTA
>OU426855.1:6290336-6360336 GCA_911387685.1 Dolichovespula media | reverse complement strand
ATAAGAGGAGGGGGAGAGAAAAAAAAGAGGGAAATAGAGGATGTGCTTTGTTCGTCATAGCCTAACGGAATTATGCTTAGTTGAGTATGCATATACTATTCTCGAAAAAAGAAACATTAGCCGTTGCTAGGAAAACTGACTCCATTTATCTTTTATTGAATTACATCGAGAATCGCCACAGAGGGATTCATTCTCAAACGCGTGCGTAAACTTAAAAAGTGTGTGTTATCCTACGAACGATCGAACGTATTTTAATTAAGCCCGTTACGCGCTTTATCAGATAACATTGAAATAGTTGATATCATATTTTTACTGTAATGATTGATTCGGCGAGTGATACACGATCTAAATCTTCCATCTCTTTCTTATTTGTTTTTCGATCTTCCTTTTCTTTTCTTCTGTTCTCTTCTCTTTTTAATTTTTTCCTCTCTTTTTTCTTTTTATTTTTTTTTTTTTTTTATTTTGTCGTCGTACACGAAGACCGAACAAATTATGAGAGATTAATTCGCATCTCATTCTCGCTCGCACACAGCAAAATTATTGATCTTTCCTACGGGGATGTTCGAATTCAATTAATAATGCAAATGTAATCATGAAACTTATGATATAACCAATGATAGTTAACGAAATATTTACTATCTTACTGATATCGCGTAGTTAGGAAATGATTAATTATATACGTTATTTCTCGTTATGCAACGAAATAACAATAAATAATGAGAAAACGTATGTATCTTGTAAATATGCACCAAGTTCGTAGAATCGTTCGTGAATCGTTCTACTTCGATCCCCGATGTCGATTGATCCGGGATCCCGGGCAGAGATCATGGATCTTACCAGATCTAGTTCAGGAGATCTAGGTCAACGTTGCGCAAGTCGTGACACAAAACCCCCGTCCGAACTTTTACCAGCATCCGTAGAAAACACGTAGGGAAGAGCAAATTCTACGAAGAAAGAGAAAGATAAAGGAAGGAACGAGAAGAAAAAAAAAAGCAGAAAAATAATAAAAGAAGAAAACGAATTCTTCCCGAGCGATTCGTTTTAACTTCGTTTGCGTCATCGGCCCATAATGTATATGGACGGGGAGGGGTAAGAGGGAGGGACCTTATTATTTTTTCGATATCAATCCTCGAATTCGAACGATTCATCGGGAAAGAAAATATTCGAGAAGATTTGCGCAATCGTTGGAATCATTCCTAAATCTTATATTTGTTCCTCCGAAGTCATAGTTACTTTTTATCACATCGAATATAACGAAAGGATTTCAATTATAGTACGTACGTGTTAAATATTTCATACAATTGTGAAATAATACTTGATAAGAGACATAGAAAACAAAAATAGAAATTATTTTCTAGCTGTTGTGTGGTAACGAACGAGCATCGATTCAATCAAAATATATTTCGTTCTTCTTTCACAGACTATCAATTCCCGATCGACGTGACGGGAGTGGCTAAGGATCATCCCTTTCTCGAGGCGGACTCATTACAAAGTCTTTTTCGGCGTTTACATGCGCTCAATCGCTGCGCCAATATGAAATTGGACACTCATCACTCGCATCATAGCACGAGCCACAGCAAAAGCGTAAGTATTGACTCTTTCTCTCTCTCTCTCTATCCTTTATCATACAATTATAGAAAGATTTTTATCCTTATCCTCCGTGTCCATTCTTCTCTTGCAATGATATCAACACCAAGGTCTAAGAGGATATTAATAAAACTCGGACCTCTTTTCTTTCTTTCTTTCTCTCTCTCTCTCTCTCTCTCTCTCTCTCTCTCTCTTTTTTGAGCTGTTTGAAAACGCTGAGTAAGTTAATGTCACTAAAGAGAAGTTCCGAGAAAGCTACCGTAAATGCAATTCTGCACTCGGTATTCCGTCCTCGAGTTTCCTCGTCATTGTCGTCTGCAAAAAGCGTTTCGTCTTCGTTATCGGCATCTTTATCGTCCCTTGGAAAGATCCAACCGAGTATTATCATGCTCTTTCTCTCTCTCTCTCACTCTCTCTCTCTCTCTCTCTCTCTCTCTCTCTCTTTTTCTCTCTTTCTGTATCTGTCTTTCTTGAACGAAAAAGACTTTGAAAAGGGATTATTGGCATGCGTTCGAGGACGACGTTCCTTTCTATGACACGTTTGCAGATATGGTCATTGTAATGCGTAAGGTGAAGCTCTCTTCGCTCGCGCTATTCTTATACTTACTATCTTCTATGGATAGACTAACGAAGAAGTTGTTGGAATAGTAATCGACGTGGTTTCGCGTGACCGGTATATAATCGTTTCGTTAATTGATTCGAGCGTGTGCGCGAGACCATATTTGAATTTTCTGCGAATATTAAACGTATAGTTACGAATGATACGATACGATTGACGTTTTTCGATATAATCTTTCGACCGTCCTGACGTTTTTGCCATTGATTCGATTCAATTATCATTCGCTAAGTTAAGATCGAGATTTTACATTACTCACGATTGAGGTACAAAAGGTCGAGAGAATCGATTGAAATTATTATTATTCTTTTTTCTCTCTTTTCTTATTGTTTCTTCTCATTTCAATGGAAGTTTCTTTATTTCTCTCTCTCTCTCTCTCTCTCTTTCTTTCTTTCATTCTTTCTTTCACTTGGCGTGTCTATCGATCGTATCGATCTCGATCTTCCTCGTGACGTTGCAGAATAATGGCACTTACCGTCGTTGGAGTCAGGCACCGTACGTAATCCCGACATCCGTTTTACGATCTCTCTCTCTCTCTCTCTCTCTCTCTCTCTTTCTCTATGTATATATATATATATATATATATATATATATATATATATATCAGTCTATCTATCTATCTATCTATCTATCTATCTATTTCTTTCTCTCTCGCTTCCTCTTCAAATACAACGAATCGACATCGTCTCCACCGTCGATGCAGAAACGTGAAAAAAAGGCAAGTGGACGCAAAGTATACTTACGTTCGATAGATCCTCGGACTTTCATTCCCATAAACGAATCGAATGCGTGATGCCTTTAACGCACGAGCTCCTGTACTTAGAGAGAGAGAGAGAGAGAGAGAGAGAGAGAGAGAAAGAGAGAGAACGAACGCAGCTGCAAGCTCTCACCGGAAGCGAATGTGCATTTGTAAGCGACGTGTACGTTACATGTATTCCACGTAGGAAAGACGTTTAATATATAAGAAAATGTATCTTCGCATTCTGTCTTTAACCAATGATCGTAAGAAATACCGTGAATATTTCTCTAAAGTTCCTAGAAGCGAGAGAAAGCACTCGCTTATGGTACAAATTACTTATTTGGCGACATAAATTTATTGCAGAACGTATACTAGCAGCCGTTACGAAGCGTAGCCATGGTCGATCGGTATGCTAAAGGGTTTTATGCGATACGCTCGCTCGCGTATAATCGGATTTACGTCGGTGGAAAATCGGCGTGGCTTCTCCATCCTTCTCTTGGCTATCCTTTTAATTATTATCATTATATTATACCATTATTATCATTATTATAATATTAATATTAATAGTAATATTGTTATCATTACTATAATATTAATATTAATAATAATATTGTTATCATTATTAGAATTATAATAACAATATTATAATTATAATAATAATAATAATAATATTACTATTAACAGTAGAGCGTAACCGGTAGTATTAATCTTTTTCCTCCTTTAATGTTACTACGAATGTATCAAATCGTTTGATAAATCGCGATCTAATGTTTGGCTTAAATTATTAAACGATAAGGATTGATGGGGACGATATCGATTAATCTTAAAACAAACATTATTCAAGATTCCACGAGAGAAGAATAGTCGTTCATTGGCCATTTTGCAAAAAAAAAAAAAAAAGAAAAACCTTTAACGAAAGTTCCCGCAAGGAACGTTTTCGCAACGCCATCGATTTCGATAGGAAATCATAACGATTCCTACGAGCTATCGTCGTGGCCGTCACGGTGCTCGCTTTCACTCATCGACGAGCACGTCGCTTTGCGCTTTCCACTTGGCGGCGCAAGGTCGAGAGCAAGAACCAAAAGTAGGTATACTTTTCGAGTCTCTGACTTGTTTGTCGGACAAAAATGAATCTGTGAATGCGCGCGCGCGTGTGTGCGTGTGTGTGTGTGTGTGTGTGAATTTATATGGCTAGACGTATTAGTTATGATAGAGATTTACGGCGACGACTTTCGCTGTCAGCGAAATGATTCTTTTCTTCTTTCGTAATAGCCATTTCTATATAACCTTTCGATAATTCGCCAAATTTGTTCTTGAATTAAATATTATATATATATATATATATATATATATATATATATATATAGTCTGACATTCGTAAAAAATGTACTTTCGAAAAATCGATCGGAGAAACAGTAAGAAGTGCTTATATATAATATATATATATCGATAAGTTATCAATTCGTTAATTAAGCAAAACATGTTGAATCGTGCCTGAATAATTACTTATCTTTCATACGCAATTAAATATTAATATCTTAAATAAATAAATAAATAAATATTATTGTATTTTTCGAATTATTTCTAGTACGTTATAAATAAATAAATTAATGAATAAAGCGGGAGAGAAACGATCGGCAAAATGACACAAGACTCGCGTTCATTTAAGGAATAAATAAAACAATATAAATTCGTTATAGGAACAAATTAATTTGTTTTTCGCAAGGAAAGCTCGTTAACGTGATAAGAAGAACTTTCGTGTTTTATGACGACACAAAATTGAATCGCCTCTCGTCGTTGTTCTCTCCCTCTCTCTCTCTCTCTCTCTCTCTCTCTCTCTCTCTCTCTCTCTCATCGTTGTGGCAGCTGCAACGCTTCCCGATACCGCAACAATAATTGCGTATAGCTCGTGCATCATGTTATGGCCGCACGAGAAGCTTTTATCGGTATAAGGAAAATATTGTTTCGCGATGAATAGGATGCCTCCATTAAATTTGAGTGCTTTCACCTTAGACCTTTTTAAGAGAAAGAGAGAGAGAGAGAGAGAGAGAGAGAGAGAGAGAGAGAGAGAGAAAGAGAAAGAGAGAGAGAGGTTTCACCATACTAGTAATCGAATTTACCATGGATATCCTAATCACGATCGTTTTTGTATATCTTACCTGTATATTCTTAGCTGTTATTATTCTTCCGATTAATTTTATTTCATTCAAATTCTCGACGTATGCACACGTACGTCGAATCTCATATATACTCATTACACGACGCACGGAACAGCCAAGATTGAACAGCTAATTATTTACCAGGGGTAATATTGAAAACGAGTATTGTTATATACACACGAGTACTTAAACGTTTTAAACGACCGTCCATAAATCATCGAACACTTTACTCAATGCTTTCATACAGTAGTAACAGGTATAATATTATTTCTTTCTATCATTTTATTTAAACGTTGATACGTAAATAGAAATGAATATTCAAAAATATTATAATTCACGGTTAAATTCATATAAAGTATAAATGAATTTATTATTCCGCAACTTGATTTTTTTTTTTTCTTTTTTTTTATATATATATATACACAAACATACGTATACTCGCGATATTTACATATGCGCATGCGCATGAATAAAAGGTAAAACGAAGAAGAAAAAAGAAAAAAGAAAAGAAGAGAGAGAAGTACGAATCGAAGAATTTCACAGACAGCTCATTAATTGGTGAACGGTTAATTACCGGTCGGATAAGTAGCCCCTGTGCGGCGGCGATTCGTTATAAAATCCGGCTCTATTCCTTTCTCTCTCTCTCTCTCTCTCTCTGTTTACCCTCGTTTCCTCGGACATCTTCCTTCCTTCCATTATTTCAGGAAACGTTCTAGCACTCCCATAATACATACATCTGCATACATACGCGTTCCATAGTACACATATGTACGCACACATGTATACACACATGTACATACATACATTTATATACACATAGAATGCTTTCGAAAAGAGTAAGTAGAAGGGGGGAGGTGGCACGTGTAATTACACGTAGCACCAGCGGAACCGCCGCCGTCGATGCGTAAAAGCTAGAAACTGGTTCGTACACGCGAGCGAACGAGCGAACGAGTGAACGAACGAACGAACGAACGAACGAAGGAACGAACGAACGAAGGAACGAAGGAACGAAGGAACGAAGGAACGAACGAACGAACGAACGAACGAAGGAACGAACGAACGAACGAACGAATGAACGAACGAACGAACGAACGAATGAACGAACGAACGAACGAAGGAACGAAGGAACTAAAGAACGAACGAATGAAGGAACGAGCGACAGGGAAGAGACGGTGGCAGACTGCGCGGCGGTCGTGCGTTGCACCTGCGGGACGCGCATCTTGTCAGGGCAAAGAGAGTAGAACGACTCTTACATACATACACACTTGCCACACAACTGACTCGCGAGCGCATATGTGCGTGCGTGAAAGTTAACCTTATGGGCTCTCTTTTGATTTGGATTTTTTTCTTTTCTTCTTTTTCGATTCTCCTTGTTTCTTCGTTTTCTTTTCGTTTAATTTTTCTTTTTTTTCTTTTTTTCCTCCTACTCTCTCGACCTTGTTGTTACCTTTCATTCCCTTTCTCCTTTTTTTTTTCTTGTTCTTTTACCCCTTTGCCTTTTTTCTTCATCTTTTTCTAATCTTTTTTTATTCCCCGCCCCCGCTCTCCCCTATTTTCTTTCTCTTCCGTGTCACTCATCTTCGTCATAACCCGACTACGTTTCATTTCGATCTACTGGGCATCGAAAACCTCATCGATTTCCTCCCTCTCGTCAATATTACCGACGTCACATCGACATTTTATTTTAAATCAACGAGCCGACAGCTTTATGATATTCTAGTTTGTTTCCTTCTTGTAGTACAGCAATAGAATGAACAGAGCTACGTTATTTGTCTTATACGTTTATTTTTGATTTCGAAGTATGTACTTATCTACATTGATTGTTTTTTTCTTTTTTCCTTTATCTTGCAAAGTATTTACCTATCGACCATGAAGCTTTTATCGGTGAAGGACAAAGTGATCGATCATTTTTTTCTTTTCTTTTTTTTTTTTACTTTTCCCTCTTTATTAGTCCGAGCTAACGATCGATTATTGAATATTACGTGGAATACACGTTCGAATGTTTTCGGGAGAAAACGAAAGAATGGTGAGTAAATGATGGAAAAATTCTAGGAGAGAAGATATGGTGGCTGATACCGGTAAACACGCGGTAGAAACGGGGCACTTGCGTTCGTTCGCGCGAATTTATGGCGACCGGTTTGTTCGATCGACGAAGGAATGCCGGTTGTCGTTGCGCCTGTCAACCTGCGAACACGCACCGGCGAAAGAGAAGCGGAACGTCCTCTCTCTCTTTTTCTTTCTCTCTTTCTCTCTTTATATCTCTTTCTTTCTCTCTCTCTCTTTTTTTTTCCCTTTACCACTCGTCCTCCTTCTGTCTTCTCTCTGTTTCGTCTTTAGAGATTCGCGGCACTTTTGAAAGCGACGAGAGGTGAAAGGAAGTTTCGTCGATTAACTTTACCGTACGTTTCCTCTTCCTTCTTACATACACTCCCTCGCTAAAAAAAAAAGAAAAAAAAAAAAATACATAATTGTATCATTTATTATCCTACGAGAATAAACGTTTATTTCGAAAATACGAAAGAAATCGGTCTAACCCGCGAACGAGTAACTCGAAATCGAGGAAGTTCGATTCTCTCCTGTTAAAGTCTATGTATAACAGTCTCGAGAGACATAGCACGAGCTCATTCGTTTCGCTTCAATGGATTCACTCGAGATCGTTCTGTCTGCTTTTATTGAACGGACTAAGTAGTTATTCACTGTGTATTACACGAATCCATTACGTATACGCATTATTCGCTCTATCGCGTCAAAAGAACGAAGTAAGAATTTTTCTTTTTTTCTTTTCTTTTTTTTTCAAATTATCTCGCGAATTTCCAACGTTCTTCAACTTAGCCACATGATTTTTCTTTTCTTTTCTCGTCACAACGTATTTACGTTGTTGGAAATGATACCCGTTGGTCCGCTCATTAGCGCGGAATAAATGCTCTCTCATTTTAGAGGCGAAGTAAGTATTTACTTACACATTTCTATGTTGGACCGTTATAACCATCCACGGGGTTTCAAGCTGTCGGATCTAGTTTTCAGTAGAGCACCGTATGTTTCTTCAATACGCACGCAGCCAAGCAAACGCGTACGTACGCACGCACGCACGCACATACGCACGCACGTATATGGGCGACCGACCTTCTCTCGTGTTATCTATATTCGACCCATTAAAATTAACGTTATTTTCCTCTCGATCGATTCCTACCACGAATTTTCGAAGGATAGATAGAAAATAGTGAATTGTCATATGGAATAAATCCGATCTAATAGAGTTAATAGAATTCTTTAACGCATTGCAGTAAGGTTATTTAATTTGACACGTATATATAATTCAAATTGAAATTGATCAATGGTTGAAATCAATTGATACATACGATGGATAACCAGTTACAATTGAAATGAGAATATATCGATGGATAGAAAGACAAGGGAGTGAATCATTACGATCAAAATTTCAAATGATTCCCAATGGTTTCTTTCGAGATTGCATTTAAAGTTGCAAGGATTAAGGATGGGCGGTTTGCGTTGAGTAGACACGTGTAATAAAACGCAAACGTTAAGCTCAAGGAACGAGCTCGTCATATCACGATGCTTTATTTACCAGTCTCTTTCTCTCTCTCTCTCTCTTTCTCTCTCTCTCTCTCTCTCTCTCTCTGTCTCTCAGTAGCTCGACGGTTATCACGCGGGGACGATACGACTCGTTGCAATTGCGAGGAGTGGTATCGTTAGTAGCTCGCGGGCGAGCTGCCGTATTACCATAAATTTCCATCGGATCGCTCAGAAGCCAATTAGCGTAAGTCACACCGAGATGAAGATCGCGATACGCCGTTTTACTTAAATCAAGCCGGCCGCAAGAACCGTTTGATCGTTCACCGTTTAATACCCAGCAAAATCCGTTCCTCGAACTCTCTGGTTCTCCTCTCTCGATCGAGAAAGGCCGAGGAACACCAACGCGCGTTAGAAAATACTAAAAGCCGAGCGAGTATTACCCGAACTTCAACGTACAACGCGAATTTTTCATTTTCCTAGAACTCCTGCTAAAAGATTATTATTTTTTTTTTTTTTTTTTAACTAAATCGAACTGATTGATACGTTTCCGATTATTATATTTTTGACTTTTTTTTTCCCTTTTCATTTTTCTTTTTCCTCGTTGTAAATTTCCTTTTCTTTTTATTTATTTATTTATTTTTTCTTTGTTTCCTTAACTTTATCCCACATAACTAGCGGATATGTAAAATTATTGAATAGAAACTAATATTTTAATTTATAGTTTATATAAAGAACGTACGTACTTTAGGCGACGAAAATTTCTATTTTTCCCATTCGAAGTCATTAAATCGTTGAAATAAAATGTAATACTTGATTATCGTAGAGCTCGTCGAATATCGTGCGAATCAGATAATTAATTGGAAATGTTCAAACGTTTAATTGAACCGTTGATTTAAGCGAACTCGCTTTGCAACGTAACGTAAAGTATACGTTTATGTTAATTAAATAGCTACTTAAAGGAACTCCTATGAAAGTGCGTGGACGTAACATTCACATCGCGAGGCTCCGTTAGAAAACTGAATTTTCCATGCGTGGCGAGAGAAGGCGGGTACCTGTATGTCGCGGATATATAAGGCTCGATGATTTCTCTCAGTGAGAGAGCTCGACCGTTGAAGAGAGAAGAAAGATAGGAAGGAGGGGGGGGGGAGAAAGAAAGAAAAAGAGAGAAAGAGAGAGAGAGAGAGAGAGAGAGAGAGAGAGAGAGAGAAAAGAGGAAGGCCGACAGAGCACAGCAGACAGCTTGGCGTCGTCTCGTGAAACCTGGCCCAACGACGATTCGAGTCCGCTCGTCGATTCTACCGGACTCGTCAGGTCGACTCGCGGATCTAACGAAGAAGAAGATCCCTCGATCTCGATCCCCGTTCTCGATTCTCGTGAAATAAAAACTGGTCCAGGCCGATAAACGAGACGAAATCTTTTCTATATTCTCGATCAACGATGAACGTAAGAGATAACAACAATAATAAATAAATAAATAAATAAATAAATAAATCTATATATATATATATATATATATATATATATATATATATATTGTGAAGAACTCTCGTATGATTCTCGAACACCTCTCGTTACGGAATTCACGATCGCGAATGAAGAAATCCGTGGTCTCGAACAAGACTTGCTCGTTGCCGCGAGAATGCACGGAATGTCGATCTCTCGTAGGCTTCTTTGCTCGAAGACCGAAGCGAGTACATTGCTCGGAAAGAGAGATACCTCAACTTTCGAATACGAGAATTTCAAGCTCGAGAATTGATTGTAAGATCGTTCGATCGGTTCTCTTTTCTCATGAGAATTCGTTGAGTTTTTTCCTCTCACAAAATTATCTACCTATACGCCTTAACTCTTATTGCAATTCGTTTCGAATACGAAATTGGAAATCAAAGGAAAGGATAATACTTTTATAGAGGTCTGTCTTATCATTATCTTTTTTAGGAATGAAGACACACACACACACACACACACAAAGAGAGAGAGTTTGTATTTGAATCTGAACCTCCTACTCAGAAATTCAAAGAAATTCTTGTATTTTGATCAATCTCAGATATTTCTAAGATTTCAAGAAACATAAAAACTTAGAAATTTATATATATATATATATATATATATGCGTGTGTGTATATAGATATATCTTTCGTCATCGTTGTATCTTTAAATAATCCTTGAAATAAGAGGTATCATATTATTTTAAAATACATATCCATGTTTTGCTTTCGGCAAACGAAAAATGATCCTTTATCGCGAAATATTATAGTATTCACGCTTCAAGACTCGACGACTTGCTTTCGCGAACTTCGAGAGGAGCCATTATTAATTCGCAACGGACAGACTTCGTTCTTTCTTCTTCTCCTTCTCTCTCTCTCTCTCTCTCTCTCTCTCCTTCTTTACAAGTTGAAAGGGACGAAAGCTTACGCATGAGAAGAAGAAGAGGATGAAGACGACGAAGACGAAGAAAAAGATTTTCCCGCAGCAAAAATATCCTCCTTGCGAGATGGCAAAGCGGAACGATCCGTTGGTCCTCCTACCTCGCACACGCACCAATTACAGTACCACAGGAGCGAAGTTTCGACTGAGAGAACGAAATGAAAAGCATAAAATTAAAACTCGAAGGGGCTAGGCGCGACTAATTTGCCGGTTCGGCCCTTTAATGAACCGCTAAGTTAATCTGGGTCATCGTACGAGGGAACGTTTCTAAATTTGGTTTCCTCTTTCTCTCTCTCTCTCTCTCTCTCTCTTTCTCTCTCTCTCTCTCTCTCTCTCTCCTCTCTCTCATCTTCGTGGTGACATATCCGTAATAGGATGACACACGATTTGCAACAGCCTAACGAGTACGAATGAGGATACGGACAGATTTCAATTATGTCAAGCAAAAATTGAAAAAGGAATATTGTTATTTTCGATATAACGATGACAAGAATTGAACATCGAGGGAAAGAATATTTCATAAAAAAATATTCCTCTTGAGTTTCGTTATAAGGGGGATTCTCTATTCGTTGCATATGGCACCATTACGTTTGAAATAATGGGGAGATTCGTACCTTAACGGAAGTGACGTTGTAACGTATTCAGATATGTTTGTGTGCATACACACACACACACACACACACGTATCTATCTTTTATATATGTATCGTATGTATCTACGTGGGGCGATACGGCTCGTTGAGCGGTACGACTCGTTGCGGAAATAACTCGCGTGTAGGAATCGTCGCGCGTTAAAACGCGCTGGAACGGAAATGCAGATAGTATACTTGTGAACGTAATCGACTACTACAGGATATACTATCCATATGTAGTTATCAAAAAAGATAACGTTTTTCTAGAGGTAATACTTGGAAGAATGGAGATAGAAAATATTTCATGAGCTTAAAAAAAAAAAAAAAAAAATAAAATAAAATAAAATAAAATAAAACAAAAATGCGTTTTCTTTGTTAATGATTTCTCATAGAAAAGTCATTAATTGAAATATTTTGAGGAGATAAGAAGCGATTTGGCTTTTTACGAAATCTGAATATTCGAAATCCTAAGTATAAGCCAACGATAATGAAATAGCTTTGTTGTAGTAGTATATATTCTATTTTTTCAAGTCGTTTATTTAATCTACTTTCATCATTAATGATGTACGTACACATACACATACACACACACACACACACACACACACACACACACACATGTATATATAGATATATAGATATATCATCATGAAACATCAGAAGACTTTATTTTCGTAACACGTGCAAAGTTTCGACAGTTCCGCGAGAGAGAAGGATTTGACATAATAGGATACTCGTGAAGAGCATCAAAAAGCCGTCAACGACAAGCCACGTTTGAGAAACGCATCGAAAGTTTCGAAAAGTTATTTTCGACGAGTGAACGAACGTACGAACGTACGAACGTACGAACGAACGAACGAACGAACGAACGAACGAACAAGCGAGGGTGGCGAGCGTTTGCTCAAGCCGATATCCCGTTTCTGCAACGACGATTATTTTTACCCAGCGTGGCCCACATTCGAGGACTTCGATTACCTCCGACGCGTAATCGAATGGGCTCTGCATCCGTACAGCCAACGCGTATCCAGTAAAAAAAAAAAAAAACTCTTCGTTTTTAACACCATTAGGGCTTATATTATCTTAACTCAATTTACACACGTGGATAACAATTTGATAAAATTATATGGGATGTATTAAAAATTCGATAGAAGATTTGACTACTTATATATATATATATATATATATATATATATATATATATATATATATATATGGAAAATTATTTTTTATTCTATATATATATAAATATAAAGAGTTGTATTAATTATTATATGTTATAATATATATATATATATATATATATATATATATATATAAAAAGTTATATTAATTTATAGATTTAAATTACGATTAAATAAAATACATATTAAAAATTCTTGTGAATGAATAAACGAATGATCAGATGACGTTAATACGATGTATTGGATCGAACATCGGGTAAGGTCGTGAACTTTCTTGAGTAAGACTTACGCAGAAGACGTATCGTATTATTCCACTTTGACTCGACGTAGGCGTTGTTTTGTAACGAGAGAACTGCGTTGGTATAGTTGTTAGGAAATCGATTGACCGTCGTCCCTTTGTCGTTTCTCTATTATAATAGAAGGTATATAACCACGTTCTAAGTTCAATAGTAGAAGCAACAAACATTTAGGCATGGTCATTTCTAGAGAAAGGCCATCTCTCTCTGTCTCTGAGAGTTATCCTTTAAGAGGTCAATGACGGCTCGTTATGTCGTTAGTTTCCGTCGATGGTGCAAGAAGCAGGAGGAACGATAAATCGGGTAATCAGGAAGACGAATCGAGCCGAAGCGAGAGCTCTCGCTGCTCGGAAGCGCCCCGCGGCCAGATAATTACCGGAGGCCGGTCCGAAGAAAATCAGGAATGCGACCGAAAGAAACTACCGTGATGTCATAAATATAAAACCGAGCAGTCGTTTATTAACGGCTCATTAATAAAAGTCCTTAAATGGATGTGTGTAAATAAAAGAGAGATAGGTGGGGGTAGGGGGGAGAGGAACGTTCAGTCGCAGCGATAGAGCTCGAAGGACGTTTTGTCGATGATATTTCAAAAATGAATTTAAAACGATCAAGTATGCTCCGTGGAACCTCTTATCGTGATACTTAAAATGTATGAGTCCAGTGCAAATTGAATTTCATAGTTGTAATCTTTTGTATTAACTTCGATGACAAATATAAAAAAAGAAAAAAAAAAACAAAGAAGAAGAGAGAGAGAGAGAAAATTTCTCGATTAACGTTCCCGTGCTAACGTGAATTTTTATGTTATTATAATTATAGGGTGGTGGCGACGATTCCGACGAGGATACGCAGTGCGCCTTGAGCGAGAATTGGACCTTTGAGAAAAAGACGAGACGGTGGTCTCGTGTGGGTGACATAACACAAGCAAACGTCGAGAGGTTGCAGACGATAGCTGGACAGACGGTACAATCGGAGGAGGATTCCTTACAGGATCGGTTAGAGGCTGAGGAAGCTGAAGATACGATGTTGGAGAACTTGAAATACGGTAGCCTGCCACCGGGTACGATGCCGGAGGAGATCAGTCCGAGATTTCGCAGGACCGGCTCGGAGAGACTTCGAGATGGAGCGAAGGCCATACTGAGGAGGGTCGAGTCGCTCAAGTCGCGTCGACGCAAGCGTCAGAATCGTGACGGTGTCGTGATAAGCGGGCCACAAGTACTCGATGTGATGTCGATGCAGCAGAAAATGAAAGAGTTGAATTGCGTTGACGTATCACCAACTGGACCGGCACCGATCACTTTTAACGATCATAACATATCGAGTTCGCCTCTTCACGTTCCTGGCTCGCCGGTGACCTTGCCACCTTCACCTTATCATTTACCACCTTCTCTTCTGGCAAATGCACCGAGCAGTCCGTTCGGTGATGATTCCTCAAGTTACTGCTCGGATGGTTCGCAAGGAGGTGGTCCGACGCCTACGCCAACGCGTACAAAGATGAATCGAGCACGTAGATTGCTCCATCGTGGTAGAGATGATCAAGGAGCATTGAGCGACTCCGAGTGTCACCCAACCAGTTGGAGGCAGAGATATTTTCGCGATGCCAATAGCAATCACGCGAAGGTATTGGAATATGTCTCTGCTCATCCTCAGAGCCCAAAGGAATGTTCGCCAAAGGGTACGCCTATCAACACACGTGGTGGAAGCCTCAATCTTGGAAAAGAGTCACAAAGGTTCCGCGATAAGTTGAGTCAGGGTCAGGAAAGGTTCAAGGAAGACAAGGTCTCGGCTTTGAAGAGAGAGGATAAGATGCACAAGAGTTTCAGGCGTCGTGACGATTCCCACAGGGATGAAAAACCTTTGTCGAAGGACGTCACCGTTTACAGGGACAAATCGCGCTCGAGGAGCTCGGAGTTGGGTGCTAGTCAGGAGAGCAGCTCGACCGTAGCGAGCAGAGATTCTGATCAGGAGGAAGATTCCCCGAGGCACAAGGTCACGGTCGTCAGGTGGCATAGCTTTCAAAGAGGGTCCCTGTATCCGGAACCACTCGATCCTCTTTGTCCTCGAGCTATGGCTTCTATGTCCTGCGGACAGTTATTGGTCCTTCGAAAATTAGCATTACTCAAACTTACGGCATGCATGGAACGTTATTGTCCTACTCATCGTACCGGATGGAATTGGGAGTTACCAAAGTTCATCAGAAAGATTAAGAGCCCGGATTACAAAGATAAGACTGTATTTGGTGTACCTTTGCTCCTATCTCTTCAAAGAACCGGCCAGGCTCTACCGAAATGCATACAGATCGCTTTAAGATGGCTCAGGGCTAATGCTCTCGATCAGGTTGGGATTTTCAGAAAGAGCGGCGTCAGGTCGAGGATACAAAAGTTGAAGGTAATGACCGAAACCCAAGGCGATAACATCAACTTCGACAGTCAACAGGCCTTCGATGTAGCTGATCTTGTGAAGCAATACTTTAGGGAATTACCCGAGGCCTTGCTGACGAACAAGCTCTCCGAAACTTTCATCGCTATCTTTCAACGTAAGATATTTATCTTTTTAACGTTATACATTATCTCATTAAATTAATCGTTTCCATGGAAGGAATAATCGTTCGATTTTGATCAATCAGATGTACCTTTGGAACTTCGACCGGACGCCGTTCAATGTGTCCTCCTCCTATTGCCGGACGAACATCGAGAAGCGTTGGAAACCTTGCTCGACTTCTTGAACCATGTCGCTAACAACTCGCTCTACAACCAAATGACAGCCTCGAACCTGGCCGTGTGCCTGGCACCGAGCCTGTTCCACTTCAACCACAGCAACACGAACGTGACCAACAGGCCGAGCAGCGTATCCCCTCGTAGGAGAAAGACCGTGGGCAGTCCCGATCCGCGGGAATTGTCGGAAAACAAAGCAGCGCACGACTGTCTTCTGTATCTGGTCAACATGCATCGTGAATTATTCATGGTAAGACGCTCACCGGCGAAATGTTACGCTCGTTCCCGGAGCGTGTCATTCGTCGTTCGAACCATCGATCCCGATCGTGGTCGAATCCGAGATGGAAACACGTTCTCACGAATCGTGAACGCCTATGTATAATCCTTCATATATATATATGTATATCCAATACCTATTGAAAATATATACTATATTCATTCTCCTCCGTTACTCCCAGGTCTCATCGGATATGCTGACACAGTGTCACTTCAATTACATGGAAGAGAGCGTTCCAGTCGCCCTCGAAGAACTCGGTTCCGAGCTTAATCAAGATTGGAGGGGATATCTGAAAGCCTGCACGACTGCGTTGTTGAAGGAAGCATGCGAGAAGTGAGTGACAACAAACCACGTAACAGTTACGCTTAAACGAAAATCTTTCGATTTAATTTCGTTCCTTCATTATAATCTTGAATATAAACGAGACCCGTAGAAATTCAATCGACAATATTACGTTGTTGGTACAGAAGTCGAGGATGGGTCAGCGTTAATAATCCTGCCGATAGCAGCGTCGACATGGCATACAAGAAAGTCGGTGACGGACATCCATTGCGACTTTGGCGAGTGTCGACCGAGGTCGAGGCACCACCTAATGAACTTTTACATCGTGTCCTGAGGGAGAGACACATTTGGGATCCGCAGCTTCTCAAATATAGATTGGTCACCGAGTTGGATAAGAACGTGGAAGTTTTTCAATATGCAACTGGGAATATGAGTCCTCTTCCTGCACGGGATTACTGCGTGTTAAGGTATAAAAAAGAAAAAAGTATTATTATCGAGGGTACAATCGATCGAAGAAGAAAATAGAAAGACGAAGTATATTAACGAATCCAACAAATTGTTATTACACAGATCTTGGCGGTACGATCTTCCGAAGGGTGCATGTGTTATCGTTGAAACGTCGGTGGAACATCCAGATGCGCCAGTTATGCTTGGCGGAACTCGCGGAATCGTTTTAGCCTCGCGTTATCTTATTGAACCATGCGGTAGTGGAAAATCACGTATCATGCATTTGTCTAGGGTCGATACAAAGTAAGTATGACGTGTAGTTATGATTAATAACCACCGTATCAAAGCATTATATATCTTTTCCTTTTTCTTTCTCTTTCATTTTTCCTTTCTCGGTGCTAATTTATCGTTCGTTGATATAACAGAGGACGCACACCCGAGTGGTACAATAAAAGTTATGGACATATCGCCGCACTTCATCTCAGCAAGATTCGCAACAGTTTCAAGCATACCACCGATGGACCGGAGACCAAAGTTTGAGACGAGTATACCGTGCAGTGTACGACGCTGCACGGTGCTTATCCATTTTATCAAGAAACCGAGAAGACCATGATGGAATCACGACGATCCAATTTTAAAGTTACGATCGACGAGGATTAATGACGATTTTATTATATTGATAGATTTAAATCCGAAAGAATAATAATCGTCGTCGATCGCGAATTTCATTGTTTTACGTACTCGTTATTGTTGACACGTCAGAATTTATTTTTTATCGATGAATACGATATATTGAAATTAGAATGAACATCGACGTTGCCAATTATTTAAACGATAAAGAACGTTTTACGAGCATAGATATATTTAGACGTTTAGGTGGATGTTTAACCTCGTTCGAGATCTACAAATTCTATGTGTCGTCGATCGATATGGAAAAAGGAGGAGCGATCAATGGCTATAGTCTATTTTCGGAAGAAAGTTATATTGCCAATAATGGCGACTAGACCAATATAACGATACAAATTCATTCGTTGATGTTTGATCGTCTAAAGAAAAAAAGAGAAAAAAAAAGAAAAAGGAAAAAAAAGATGAATATTTTGTGTACACCGTCTCGTACGAAGAACGTATGTGTATATACATATATACATATATATATATATATACACACACGTGTATATACACACACACACACACACACACACACACACACATACATGTACGTATCTTCCATTTGATGAAATATTAAAAGTTTAATCGAAGACTATTCTGAGTTTATCGGAACGGTCCTTCGTCAACGTGTATTCATTGTATAGCTTGTAAGTAATTCGAGAACTCACGAGATATTTCGATATATTTTTTATTCATTTTCCGGACCAAATGCTAATTTTTGTATTGTATCATATCGCCTCATATCGCGTTTAAATATAGTTATATCACGTCGAAAGAAATTATATTCTTATGTAAGTATTACACGGATATATAATACGCGTAATGAAAATTGATGTATAAATATCGTGTATGTACGTGTATATGTACGTATTTATAAATGTAAGAAGTTTTGTTGATTTAGGAAAAGGTGCATTCTCGCGTACTTCGTTACATGTTCGCTAATTATAAATTATGTTATTGTCATTTCGTGACGAACGTTAACCAAAAGTGAATCAAGTCGGTGATATGTATTTCGGAACTCGATGTTTTATTATCGATATGCAATCGTACATTCGCACAATTCATGACGCTTATTCGAATTTCATCTGGAATACGATAACGAAGAGGAGCTGTTTTCGAACTCGCATTGTCAATCAGATACTTAACGTTTACGAAAAATCGTCATTTTGTGACATTTAAAGGCACTATTCGCTTGAATATGTCCATTAATCGTAATATACGTGTTGTAGAGTTAATCGATAAAACGGAATCAAATAAAAAAAGAGAGAAAGAAAGAAAAGGAAAAAAGAAAATCGTCATTAAAGCATTTGTCTGCATTCGATGATGATGTAATGAGGGCGTATTTTTAGAACGTGTATGCGTGTAACGATGGCATAGTAGAAAAATTTAGGGACCATCTTCGTTTCGAGCCTATTATTAAATGATCTGCGCGTAAGGTACACTTCCCAGGAATAATAAAGAAAAGGAAAAAAAAAAAAAAAACACAAATCCATATTTTAACATAATATACTAGTCACTTACATTAGTTTAAATTGTACGTTCGATAAGTGTGTAGATTTCTCTTTCACCTTTTTTTTTCTTTTTTTTTTTTTTTTTTTTTAACATCGCCTCGTCAAAGATATTTAAAAGAATATTATTATAATTATTATTAAGTTTATCGTTGCAATTGAAAGAAGATTGCAAAAAACCTTTTTTTTTTCGACAATGATTACGATCATCTAGCGAACGTCGATTCTGTTTTTGAAGAAAGTGAAAGATCAAGGTGCAAAAGGTAGTAAAAACGAGCGTTACATTTTCCAAAAATACGATATTATAGAAATTCTATGACACGAACTGTATGTATGTATGTATATGTAATAAGATTATTGCGTTAAAAAAAGAAAAGAAAAAAGCAAAAAAAAAAAAGATATAAGAAGAGAAAAGAAATTTTGGGAACGCGATAGAAAGAACGTCGTATTTTATCGTGTCTGTAAACTAAATGTGAACGTCTTTATTCTTATAATCTGTGTTCCATTAGAATGTACATATGTATATTACATGATAATGAAATGGAATTATATATTCATTAAATGGCGATTCTTTTTGTTAATGACGTTTTTATCTTTCGTTTAAATTGACATTCATTTCTTTTTATATGACCTCTTAACCTCACGCATAGACGAACAGCAAATCATTTTTATCATTGTCGTATGTAAGCTTGCACGAAACTTATGTGATTTTCAATTAACACATACATAGATTCTCGAAAGTTACGATAGTTTGTTCAATGTTACGGGGTTACTATGGAGATCAGTGATACCACGTTTGTCGCTGCCATCGCGTTAAAAATCAAGCAGACGTTTAATTCCCATTCACGATTTTGACGCTTCGAATTTAGACGATACCACTCGGCTATCGTCGATAAGAAAAAAGAAGTCATCAATTAAACGACGATTTTTAATTAACGTTGGACAGAAGTCTTCGTCTAATTTGAATACTCATTAAATTTTTAAAGACGTAAGTAATTATATATAGCTTTTAAGATGATCGTTAGAAAAAAAAAAAAAAAAAAAAAAAAAACAGACTTCTTTATTTCGTGAACTTACGTTCATCCAATTGGATTTTATATTTTGAAAAACTAGAGAAATAAAATGGTACGACTTCACGTGAAAAAGGGCGACGAGAGTCAATTTCTATACGAAACGTACGTGGATGCCATGGTTGAGGACGTTTTATACGAGGTCACCATAATTTACAACGGCCGTTTGAAGATTTTAAGAATATGTTACGGTAATCAATCTTGAGAGAGTATAATTATAATTATTCTTCAGAGAAGTAGAATCGTATCGAATATAAGAGTGTAACGACACGTTGGATTTTCAAATTACACGACGTTAATTTACAACGAAAACGCTCACGGCAAATAACGTTGTAATTCATTCACACGTGCAAGATCGATGATTTCGTTTAAATTTCTTTCAAAAAGGAAAAGGAAAAGAAATAAAGGGGTGGGGGTGGGGGGGAGAGGGAAACATACAGTACGAAGATCTGCGTGCCGGTAAATAAGACCCTACGGGGATTTTCTTATCATTCAATAATTTCTTTTTCTTTTCTTTCCTCTTCTCACCTCCCCTCCCCCCCACCCACATATTTTACCAATAGTTGCATCGACGTTCGTTAACATATATCTCCAAGAGTCCCACTAAGAATATTAACGCGAGAAATCCATTAACGATTATCTTGGAGGCTTCACCTGCTGTTTGTAATAAGCCGCACGTAATAAGAAGTCGAGTTTCGACTTTATGAACCCATTCATTCTCGGCGCCATGTGATATTAGTCACACGTCTCGCCAGGATAATAATTATTAGTTGGTGTGTTACGCTTAATTGGCCTTCGTCCGATTCTCTCTACTCGTTGTTCGTTTAATTTAATTTAATTTTATTTTTTATTTTTCTTTTTCTTTTTTTTTTTTTCTTTCTTTTTTAATAAATAGACCACACGTTAAAAAAAAAAAAAAAGAAAGGGACGTGAATGACGTGAAAACGAAATGAATTTCTTAGAAATCGAGGATCTTGCTAAGCATGGCACAATGTTACCACCGGACATAATGGGACTTACAGAGGAACAAGTTGAAGAGCTTAAACTCAAAGACGAATGGGGTGAAAAGTGTGTACCTATGGGTGGGTGGACATTTAACAAGGACGGTGTAGGTAAGTCTAGTGATCTTTTCTTATTTTCCTCACGATATATATCGTGTAATGAAAATTACAAAATATATATATATATATATATATATATATATATATATATATATATATATATAAAAATATCCAGGATTCGTTGTAATGCAATTGTTAAATTTATTATTGTATTTATATATAGGTCGAAGGAATGGTCGTCAACCAAACGAGAAAATGCAAGAGATCTTGAAGAATACCGTTGAAGATGCGAGAGCCATGATATCTAAGGTATTTTAATGGATCGTTAAAGATAGATACGCTCGTTTAAGTTGACATTCCTTGCGTTTCTTAGAAATTGGTGCAACAAGATAAACTGCTCACGCAGAAGATCGTTCAAGATGCGCTCGACATACTTAGGGGAGCCGTCACGATAGTTTATCCAATGGGTTTACCACCTCACGATGTTATACGCCAAGAATTTGAGAATACCGAGGATCTTACTGGGACTCAAGCCTCTTTAGAGGTAAAATTATCGATTATATTGAGATCATCCCCTTTTCTTTCTTTCTTTTTTTTTTTTTTGTATAAATTAAACGTTCTCTTAATCGACGTTTTAAAGATTTCAAATTCTATTTTTCGACGTATGAAATTGTATCGATCGATAATATTAAAATAGTATACATAAGTACACACATACGTTCTATATATTTCGTTAATATAGAAACGTAAGTGGAAATACATACAGTCTACGTATCGACAATGTTTAGGAGAGTTTACCTTGCCTCGAACAGTACGCCTGTGTGTTTACGTTTCTTATTGGTCTACGGCAACGATCGTTGTACGATCATTCCCTAATCAACCTTCGTACGGTAAACACGTATTTTCGAGCGGCTCGCTAACTCGAGAGTTAAAACTTGATATAACTCTACATTTATATTTAATATTTTCTTTATAATATCGAAACGTGAAATATCAACGCGCATAAGATGTACTTAGTTATAAGAATAGACATTTTATCCTTCAATCGCGATATATTTTGTAGTGCGTTTTTACTAACACGATGAAATATCTTTTCCCTCTGTCTCTTTTTCCTCCTTAGGTAATAGACATAAGTTTAGCGCAGTTATGGTTTTCCGGTAAAGAAATGATACAGGGGAAAAAGTTGAAGAACTTCTTAGGCTCGAACGAGAAGACGAAAGTCATCGTGAAATTGCAGAAAAGAGGAGCTGGTATGCCGGGACGAGAACCTTTGATGTCGGAAGAGGAACGAAAGTTGTTGATGTTGCACGCCTACAAACGACAGGAACAGATTAAGGTAAGTATTTCTCATTTTTTCAATTTCTTTATAAATATTTCTTTCCGTACGTCTTCAAAAACAAAAACAAAAAAGACATCGCAAGTTTTAGCCCGTTCACCGTTGAACGATAAGCTGTACAACATTTAATACAAATTTCTTGATTAAGTCGGTTTCTAACTTATCGACCATATAGAACCCTTATCATCGATTTTATTTACCGTAATTATTCTATAACTATTTTTCATCAATGTACGACGTCACGTATATACGAAAGAACATTAACGTTATTCCTTCAATCGATTATGCGTGTTTGCCCTTAAGATGCCCTTTTCGAAATAGGCTAAACAGATTCGAAATCAGTTGATGTTTTACGTTTCTTAAATATGTGTGTACATCGAAATAGCGAAAGCGAAATGAAAACAAATTCGTCACGTCTGTTTTTTTTTCTTTTTTTTTTTTTTTTTTTTAAACCGAGTTTAGCTTTGAACTCGACAAAGAGAGCTTATATGAATAATTACTTTTATATTCCCTTTAAGGAAAACCACAGGTTTAGTTATTACATCTCTACACTGTTTAATAATAAACGTTATCTCAAATACAAATAGTAACAATTTACAACTAAGATTTCAAAGAATTTTAATTCGTAACTTTTCTTTCTCTAACGAGTATATTTATATCTTTATACTTTTGCGTATAGTTCGTTAGTTCAAAGTATCATTTAATCGTACCGTCATAGTACGCGTATTTGTATTGTTTACGAGAGAAAGGACAACATCAACGAATAGCTTTCTGTTTAATAATACATTATATCTTATAAATTTATTGAAAACGGGAGAGTGAATTCTTTTGTTTATCCGTGTTACTTAGTAAGTCTGCTTTCATTTCGAGTTTACGCTTAGAAACATAAGTTACGTTGTTCATTCCCCATTAACAGGAGAAGTTTGACAAGGATGATATCGAGAACGGTTCTTGATCGTATGTCATCGTCGTCCATTTTGAAAAAGTTTTATCGATACAACGTCGTGTCTCCTGTAATACGATTCTTCTACATGGAATTCCTCTCCAATGATATGTATATATATATATATATATATATATATATACACATACATACATACATATATATATTTTTTTGTTCTTATCTCGAATTCAACGTTCGTTTCCCTTCTGTTCTAATGTGAAAGAAGATAAAAATAGTAATAGAAGAAAAGTCATTATCAAAGCATTCTCGTCGAGGATCGTTGAAGAGAACAGTTTCGAGGGAAACGACCTAAGCACAATAACGAATAAACGTTCTTAGGACTTTTTCATTGAGCGTCGATCAATAATAAACTCTCGTAAGAGAGAAAATATTCCCGTACGAATTGTTTAGAACGAGATTTCTAATTAATCATTTTTTTACGTCGTTTCTATTCTAGTTTACAAAGTCAGAGAGCACCAAATGTACTCTCTATGAATTCGTTAACTACTTCAATTAACTCTCTCTCTCTCTCTCTCTCTCTCTCTCTCTCTCTCTCCCTCTCCCTCCCTCTCTCCCCCTCTCCGTCTCACTCTCTGCAATTTACCTTTGCATCGCCCATCGTCAATTAATTTCATCTCATCTCCTACCATTTCTACGATCTTTAATCGAGGGTGGAAGAGAGAGGAGAGAGAGAGAGAGAGAGAGAGAGAGAGAGAGAGAGCGAGAAAAGGGAGACAGAGAGACTACCATAAAAAAGATTTTCTCGTAAAACGGTCACGTTTTCTTGGAGCCACAAGGGAAATTGTTAACTCGTGAATCTTCATGAACGCCACAAAGGAGGGTGGACCACCAAACAATTAGTTAAAGAACGCTAATTATATATATATATATATATATATACATACATTTTTTTTCTAATCTTTCCAGCAATACGTAGACATTTGTATAATCTTGATCATTCCCATAGAAAACACGCAATGTTTCATGGAAAGCCGTCACATCGTAGGCTTTCTTTTGTCTCCCTTATAAAGAATTCATTTAATCAACGTTTGTTATAAAGAAACAATATCTTTCGACGCTATACAAGTTAATAAAGTCGAAACCGAATTATACAATGTTTTAATTGGAATACATTAATTACATTTTTAGCGAGATTCATTAATCATCTTCGATCGATGCTTGGAACGTACAGATTTCGTCGATCACTCAGTTTCACTTTTAATTTATTTATTGTATCAAAAGCTAATGTCGTAACATATCTTTTCTTTTTTTTTTTTTTTTTTTTTTTCATTAAAAGAAAATAAAAAAAAGAAAAGGAAGAAAAGAAAAAACCTAAAAATAACGCGTAGACGTGACGCTGTAGTAAAATTGACATCTTGAATTACTAATTTAAACTTAGAATTTTCCTTTGAGAGGATACGTCAAATCGATTCTTTTTGACTCTTGGCACCTCCGCGTATAATATTCTATGGGAGCCACGTAGAGTATGAGAAATCAACTAATTAGAGGGTGGAACTTTGCTCTGAATATATCATCTCTCTCTCTCTCTCTCTCCCTCTCTTGGTGACGTAGAGAAAGGCTAGTTCGTCGGTATGTATACAAAGCAGCTATTAAAGTGTAAGTGTTGGGACGATCTATAACAGAAAGCGATGGCATTGCGATATTGATCAAAAAGAGAAAAAGAGAGAAAAAGAGAGAAAGAACGAGGCTCGAGTTCTCCCTTGCGACTGACTACCAGACTCGTGTATTAATATCGCTACGATGACTTTAGTCGAACTTTAGGCTAACTTTTTCTTCAAAATTTTCCCTCCCATTCACTCTTAAATAAAACTCGGATAAAGCCATTACGTGGAACACTAAAAATAGATGAAAGGTTTTTTCTCATTCAATTAAAGAAAAGACAAGAAAGAAATAAGTTAATTAATTAATTATTTTCTTTACAGTCGATTTAGAACGGCTTATGTAATTAGATTAGACGATAAAGAATTTCATTGGATGTATGTAGGAAGAAAATATAAAAGTTCGATTAATCGATTTAATTTGCATGGGTTTACTTTCGGGGCGATTTTAGAGCCTCTCTCTCTCTCTCTCTCTCTCTCTCTCTATTTCTCTCTCAGATTGTCAGATTAGCAACGACTCCTCGATATGTCGATGTAGGTACATGCCTCTCGGATAAATGCAATTGACAGGACACACTCGGCCTCGACCCATATACGCCGGGTGTTAATGACGATATAAATGCATCTATTTCGACTTTTCCGCTGGTTAAGTCGATAATAATGCAATATGATCGATATCGACATAACACTTGTCATTAGAATGATGACAGTTTTGTCGGAAATATCGATACAGGTTTTTATGCGACTACGATATTTCTTTTTTCTTTTTTAAATGATTGTTGTAAAAATATATTCTCTGTTAATCGACGCTATTTTTGAATGTTTTGTTTTTTTTCTTTTTTTTTTTTTTTACACGGAGATTTTCTCACGAGATTATCTTTCATAGTTCTGCGTACGTTAAAAATTAAAAAAACAAGAAATTTATCTGGAACAAAGAAAAAAAAGAAATTCTACTATCCGCAGGAAGAGCAATATCCATCGACGTAATTTCATTATAACGTTAACTTTGAATTTAATTAATCGTTAATTAAATCCGGCGTATCGATCTGCTCACGCAACGTAATTACGCATTCATACGTTAGTCTGTCACTAAGAATATTCTCCATTGCTATATCACGATAGGAGACTATAACAAGCGATCATTTTCTTTCCTTAATATTTTAATTTATATAGATTGTTAAAATGATTAGGAGGGTTTAAACAACATTGTATTCCGAACTTACGACATTGAATCGATGTTGAATTGAGTGTATACACGAAATCGATTAATTGAGAAGTTTCATCAATTCGATTCAATTCAATTAGAAATAAGCTAAATGAGTTTATAATTATTGAATAGTTTATCTTATATCATGCGCATCATAGATTATATTTCAAGATTATTGCAGTAGGTTTTTAGTGGATCGAGACACGCAAGTAGTCACGTAATATCGTTTTCCAAGCCTCTCACGAAATTCAAAAGTAAAAGAAGAGTCTACTTTATCCATAAGATACAAGCTATATCTTCGTTTACGTTAACGTAATATCTCGTGACAGTAATTTTAGTCCACCGTCGAGAAATATCGTCGATTCATATCTCTTTCTCTTGAAGAAGCAACAAAAAAGAGAAAATAAAATAATAATAATAATAAAACATAATAATCTCGAATAAACGAGAAAATATAATTTTTCATATTTCACGATAAGTTCTACAAATTTAAACGAACAATTTTTTATAACTCGTTTTCCCTCAGTTTTTTTTTTTATTGCATTTTTTTTTTTTTTTTGTATCCTCACCAATCGAAACCCCAATTGAATTTCTATTCCTCCACTTGTCCCTCCAGGTTTTATTCCATGGTTGTTGCCACATTCGTCGGATCGCTTCGGGAGTAGTAGTGCGTGTGCGTTCTTTCCGCGCATGTGTTTTTTTTTCGGGTGGGAACGTGCAGTCCACGTATATCGATTCGCTTCTTTTAACAGTATAGACTTAATTTCGTTTAGGCTTTTCGTTGAGGAGTTGGGGGAGGTCGTCTCGTACTACATCATACATACATACATGAAAACGTATAAATCAATAGGAAACAAGAATAAAAAAAAAATCGGCTGATATACCATATTCGCTTTGGAAAGAAAAAAATAAAACGAAAAAGTAACAAAGAAAATATGATTTTTACGATATACATTTATTACAGATTTTTATCATACAAAACACATACAATTTTGTAACGCTCCTTTATTATTAGAAAGATTTTTTCAGACAGTTATTATAATGTAGCCAAGTTTTTATTCGGACATATTTTGAACCAAAGGATCATGAAATTTTTATCTCGATCAACATCTAAACGGAAGAGAAGGCACATAGATTAACAGTGAATTTAGAGATCGGTAATTTATCTTGGTACAAGTATGGTTCTTCTTTTTTCATACTCGTAAGAAGAACTTTCGCTTCTTATATTATATTTTCTTTTTTCTTTTTTTTACGCTCGCTCAGGGCGGAAGATACCCAATGAAATTCTTTATATATGTAATCTTATAAAATATCTTATACGTATAATTGAAAAATCGCGATGACGAGCGTGTTAATAAATGTGAAACATAAGCTGACAACGATATACATTTCTACTCGATACTCCATGTAATTAGATCGTATATTTAATGTAATATTTTCTTTTTTCTTTATAATTTTTAAATTGTTATCGGCTTGTAAATCATACGTACATATATGTATGTATGATCGATATATATATATATATATATATATATATATATATATAAATAAATAATTAAATATAACTAGTACTTCGTTTTGGAGAAGTAACATGAACGACAATTAAATGGTCGTAAAAAAAGCACTATACTCTTTTGCCATATTCATTCATACGACTACCCTCGTGAATTCTTAATGACCTATGCAAATACGTCTCACTTTTAATTAACGCAATGAGACTTTCGAGAGTCAATATATCGATCGACGGCGTGTCGAATAATTCTCATTTTATGGAAATCCTTTGAATTATGATAATAATAACGTTTATTGTTGATTTTCTTCGAATTACAATTCAGTTATAATTTCGAAATTGTAGGACGTTATTCGAATACGACACAACGTAAGAATCGACAGGATCGATACAAAATTTTGTCTTCGTTCATTCATTATACAGGGTGTCTCAGAATACCGGGAAATATTTTATGGTTGACTTCGATGCATCTAAACGTCTTATTAATAACTTTCGTTTCATACGTCCCGATGTTGCTCGGATTGATTTGCTGAAATATTTATTTCATTTTTTTTTTTCATTTCATTGAATTTGATGAATCTAACGAAAGAACAATTAGTGCGATAAAAAATTTGCTCGTAACTCAAAAACAAAATCAAATAGAACATACTTTGGTACGCATTTTTTTTATTATTTAAATGTGTTAAAATAACCTTTAAAATATTTCCTTATTCTTTGGACATTTTGCATAATGTTAATAATAATAATAATGATGATGATGATAATGATGATGATGATATATAAGTAATACATATATAGAAGAATATCTGTTTATGAACAAATTATATCATTTTCGTTTAATCGTTCGATCATCTTAAAGATTTCTTTGTTTTTCTTATCTATTGTTTTTTATTCTTTTTTTTTTTTTTAATTTTTTTTCGTTTTTGTTTTTCTTCTTTCACGCAAAGGCAGTTATAGCTGTCGAACTGGCATACAAAGTTATACATTATACACAACGTAGGTAAAATACTTTTATTCTAAAGAAAGTTCTCGAAAAATAAGAACTCGTTTCAAAAGAACGATACTTACATTTTTCGTTGATAATAGAGTGTTGAAAGAATTTTTCGTGGATCATCCCTTATCTTGCATAACAATATATTATATATATATATATATATATATATATATATATATATATATGTATGTATGTATATATACATATATATTTATATATACATAGGTCTTTTCCTAAAACTACTTTTGTACATACACCGAAAGCTTGTCACCGAAAGCCGATCATGTAAATTTAACTCTTTCATATTAATCCTTCCTTTTATTTTTTTATATCGATAATAATCGATAGGAACGGCAGAGGAGTATGAGTTTCATATAGATATTTTAGAAAATGTCTTATCGGTTTACGTTTGACACGCGATGATCACGATACATCGAAGGCAACAGTGATCTAATTATTATAAATATTTCTCATAATAAATGCACAGTATATAAATATACAGTTAAATATATTATAGTTTGGCCCCTATACGGGTATATTTGTGTATGTATTTAATATCCTTTTTTCTTTTCTCTTCTTTTCTTTTCCTTTCTCTTCTTTTCTTTTCTCTTTTCTTTTTTTTTTTTTCCTATTCAATTTCATTCGAATTCTCGCGTCGGGAAGACGATGTGTATAAAAAGATTCGCAATCTTAGTACGAATCTTTTTCCTTCGTTCTCTTGCTTTTACATTTCTTTGGGTCTGTAAACGTATTTCGATGTTTCGTCGATTCTTTTCTATTTAATTTAGTTTTCCTTTTAGAAAGAATCCTCAGCTTCGTCCGTGTCGATCAACGGCAATCTTTCGTATTTCAAGGAATTGCTCATGCCGAGCGGCGTAAACTGCTAGAGCGACATACTTCTGATCTCATTCTCATTGGTATTATCTTGAGGAGTAGTAGGTGTACCTTCAACCAACCCTTCGTCCTCGCCCTCGTCCTCATTTTTCTCTGTGCAGTATCTACATCGCATCTTGGCGTCATCGCCAACTTGCACCGAGCGAGTTATCACTATCAAGGTCGTCAAGCTGATAACAAAAAGTCCCGACGGTACGATGATAGCGATGAGCAACTCGGTTTTTGTTTTGTTCAGGTCGAAACGTGCCACAACAAAGAACGAGTCGTTCTGCAAAATAGAACTTTAAGTTACTTTCATTTTATTTCCTTTAATTCATTTCTTTCTTTCTTTCTTTCTTTCTTTCTTTCTTTCTTTCTTTCTTTCTTTCTTTCTTTCTTTCTTTCTTTCTTAGAAATGATCGAGAATGAACATAAGTGATTTTATTCTTTTACAATTAAGCGATTGCAAGCTAACTTTGTCTTCGTCCTCATCGAATATAGATAAGAATTAAAAACTGGCGAGTTCGTGTTGCAATTAAAGTAATTGCATTATGCTATAATGTAATGAATGTCACCTTGTATGTATGTAAGTTAATTATACTCTTTCTCTTTCTCTCTCTCTCTCTCATTTTATCTTTACCTCTCTTTTTATTACTATTATTTGCGATACAATAACGAATAAAAAATAATCGATATTGATAAAGGAAACGTATGTAGGCGATAAATTTACGTCGAATTAGAATACTAAAATGCGAACTGCGTACGTATGAAAAACTTTATGGTTCGATACGCAGGGAAAGTGGATCGTCATTTTTTATTCATCCCACAATCGTTCCACATTCATCGTGCAACGCTTCGAGACGCGTTCGATTGCATTTAAACCACTTCGTATTCCGTTTTTTGCGAGTACATACTAAACCCGAACAAAAGGCGTTTATCCTTATCGAATTTAATATATATACACACACGTACACACGTTTGAATATATTGCACCGAAGAGAAAATAAAATAGTGTATCAACACGTTGATTTTATCGAAGACCAATTTTGCTTAAAAATTTACAAATTATACATACTCGTCGGTGTCAAATGTTTTTCACATTTTCTTCTCTTCCTTTGTAAATAAAAAATAAAACTTAATTTTCCATGATAATCCTTTCAGTTAATTCTTATAAGAAAATAAATAATGAATGCTTTTAAATGTCGTGAAATAAATCTTAGAACAATGAATTGAACATAGTGCGCGGTCAACGCGTTAAAAAAAAAAAAAAAAAAAAAACCTCGCGATTACATACGAGAAAGAAAAACAAAATGATATCGAGCTTTTATCTCTTTTTTGCTCGGTTATTTATTTTTTCGTTTTCATCTCTCGCAGAACGTTATCGTGAAAAGTTTTTCATTTTAAGCTCGATATAGTAGATATATCTTTTCATTGTGAAGACTAGACGCTTTTTTGAGATAGAATCACATGCTAAGGAAATAAACAAGGATTCGCAAGAGAGATTCGATGTCTCTCCAGGGGAAGATGAAAGAGATAGTAGTACCAAAGGAGGAAAGGAGATGGTGGCAAAGAAATTTCTTAAGAGCAAGCGAACTCACCTTATTGTAATAACAGGGATATCTACTTTGAGCCGTTTGATTGTCGCCATCTCGTCCGTGACTTTTAAGGAAATCACGACACTCACCCTTAAGAGTGTTGACGCAACCCTCCAGGTTGATGTACAAACGTGAATTGTTGTAGATTGTGAGCGACCGTTGGGCGGGCACGTAAACATTTTCGGTATCGACGGGATACTGAAGACTTTCCTCATAAATATTGAGAAAACTTGTAAAATTGACGTAGTGTTCGGGAATCGTGATTTTATTCAATGACGTGCCGTTAACGCAATCTTCCGTTCTAAAACATAATCGTGTGGGAAATATGTGTGATACAACTTTTATACATGTGTGTGTGTGTGTGTGTCTGTGCGTGCATTTGCGTGTGCTTTATTTTAAAAAATAACGAAACAAAAAATGGGTGGAACAATAGAAAGTAAATACGTTGGGTATTCGTGGAAACTCGATATAACTTCGTGTTTTTTCTTAGAGTTGAACTGAACAAATCGGTATGTCGAAACGACGTCCATAAAAATTTTACGCGTCGTCCTACACAGAAAAATGAAGGAAATATTAGAGAATCGAGTGAGTATAGTCCGCAGGGATCAATGGTTGCTATGGAAATACCCTTAATACTGTCTTTTTATCTGGTAAGGAAAGGATCTATGACTCACTACGATGTGCAATATACTTCCGAACGATAACATCGAATAAAATGCAATTAAAAGAAAACTTATTAAGGAGACAGGAAGTATGTTCCTTGCATTAATGACCTCGAGATGACCTTATAAAATAACACCCTCTGGGATATTTGCATCATTTATTTTTTCCCGCGTAAAGGACATTATACTATTGATATCGAGGGAGTTAGGTGTCATAATAACAACGATGATTTCTTTGATAAATGTTTCCGCTCTCTTACATCCTATCGTTGTTTTTAAATGATACACATTGAGTACACGTTCTTGAATTTATTTCATGATATTAGTTACGAACGATGCATCATTTCCGTGGGAAAACGAATAGCGATCGATACTTCGAATCTCCGGTTGAGCTATCCATCATCGTTGATGATAAGTTTAAAGAATTTTTTTTCCACGCCACGTCGAAACTAAACTTCATTTTCCACGAGTAATTGATTCAAATATCGTGTAGTATTATCGATGAAAAGAACGACATACCCGTAAATATTATGAAACGATAATTTACGATTGAAATTGACATTTTGTTTGGATTCAGAAATATTCGTATTCATACCTAATGCTGTTCCCTTTTTTCCTAACTATTAGACAACTTGCAACGATGCTACCACTTTCCTCATCCCAAATCTTCACCGGATCGGTCAGTTTCGTACCAGGCAAATTTCCATTAGCTTTGTTCAGTGCTAAACCATGAGAACACTTAGCCGTGATGACGTTATCGTCTTGCATGAGAAAGACGTTGATATCGTTCGTGATTATCTTAGGGCAGTATCGATCGCACGAGAAAGGCTTTCTGATTTTCGTACATCTCGAATTCTGGCAACTGAAGAAGCCATTAAGCTTCATATTATCCTTCTCACTGTCGACAACTATACCGTCCGCCATGTGATGACAAAGCATCAATTCGCTCATGTTCGAGCAATGTCCTAAACTGCAATTGAACACACCCGAGAGCGTGCTGCATTCGCTCCCATTATTGCAATTGTATTTCTTCAGATTTCTCATGTTCACCTGGAAAACGGGCAGATAAAGAAGACTGATTAGATTCGTTTCAATCGATTCGTTGTGATCGTTCGACCATAAAAAAGGAAAAAGGGAGAGAGAGAGAGAGAGAGAGAGAGAGAGAGAGAGAGAGATAAAGAAATAGAGGACAAAGGCGAGAACAGATAAAGGTAATAAGAACTGATCATCGATTTTCAGTTGAAAGATCTAATTCCTTTTTTTTTTTTTTTTTTTAATGAAATATATATGAACTACTTGTCATTTTTATAGTACGTATCACGTATTCGTGAATAATATTTTTTCCTAAATGTTCGTGCGAAAGTGTACACCCTCGGTCGTCCAATTTCAATTGCCCTGAAATCTATACACACACACACACACACACACACACACACAAACGCATAAGTGGAAGAAAGAGAATGGCTGGAAATTCTTGTTATTTTTAGACACCTCGTATGTTATCCCCCGAAATCTTTCTTAGCCCATCTCTCAAAAATAAATGGTTTTACTACGATCATTGAGAACAATAATGCCGCGAATTGATTAATTGAAAGAATGAAGATTGATTAATTAAAAAAAAGAAAAGAAAATAATAATGATAATAATAAAATTAAATATCGATAGAAATAATTTTGTTTAAATCACGAGGCATTTCAATTGACTTGAAAAAACGCTTTTGTATCTTTACGAGAATCAATTACGAACGTTGATCTGTTTTTCTTTTCCTTCTTCTACCTTTTCTTTTGTTCCTTTCATGCTCGTTCGTTTCGTCAATGGATTCATTGTTGAAAAACTTTTATTCCTGCTCATTCTACCGAATGATAAATCTTATATGCATATAGAACAACCATCGACGAGTAAGAGAATATCAAGTAAATTAGGTTTCTTCTCTCTTTTTTTTTTTTTTTTTTTTTTTTAAAAAGCACTCGAACTACAACATTCTTTGACTAGCCTCTGACAGAAAAGGTTTTCAAAGTGAATCCATCACTCCGATGTACCTTTCTATTATAGAATTCAATTGTCGTAGACATGATTAGTATAATGTAATTTGTTCTCTTTGTTAGCAATGCGTATCTTCCCACGTTCTCATGGTCGTATTTTTTATAATTTTACTTTCTTAGAAAAAAAAAAAAAAAGGAAAAGAAAACATTGAGTACGTAAATCAAGAAAATAGAAAAAGTCGTCTCTCTCTCTCTCTCTCTCTCTCTCTTCCTTCCTCTCCCCTTCTCTCTCTTGTTCGTTCACTTAAATATTTCAATGGAAGTCGAGATATTAAAGAAAATGTTAAAAAAATCATTGACTCAAAAAAGGAGAGTATCGTTTTAAGTCGCGTTCAGTCACATTTTCATGACATGTCCGATAATGTAAACGAATTTTCGTTGGATCGTAATGGATTATTGTATACGTTTGTGTGTTCGCATTATGTGTATGTTGCGATTAAAATGAAACTTAAAGCATTCTCTTAAAGGATTTCCTTTTACGGATTAAAAGTTTCTCAGCGTGAAATATTTCTAATCGATAACCATTTGCATTTAGTAAATCGGATTAAAAACAAATTTCCTTCGAACAGGAACTCTTTCGCGATCGTACCGTCTAATCCGAAATGACATATATATTTTGGCGAAAAAACATTGAAAGCCTTAAAGAGAGGGTGAAAGAAAAAAAAAAAAGAACTCTTTATATTATAAAAGTTTTATCCACGATGGTTTCTATTACTCTTCGTTCCGTTGGTAGTATTTGCGCAGCCATCGTTATTTTGCTACTCGTAGAGCTATAGATAGGATCATCCACTTTAGGAATATCATTTTATGCGAAGGATCGTGCTACTTCTTGAAATATGAAAAAATGAAATTTCTTTTATTTTTTTCTTTTTCTTTTACTTTTATTTTTTGATCCTATCAACAAGCAATACGAGAATTTGTCGATAAAGAGTTTGCGTAAATTGTTAAAAAAGAAAAAAAGAAAAAAAAAAAAAAAGGAACGTCTTGACTCTTTTTCTTCTTTCCTATTTATTTTACTTTTCTTCTTTCTTTTTTTCTTTTCTTTCCATTTTTTCGTTTTTTGTTTCGTTCGCTTACTTGAGGACAAGAGATGCTGTTGAACTTGGTGCAATTTTCAAAGATGATGTCCGTGCCATTCTGTCTGACCGTTGCGTGAATTTGGGGACAAAAGCCGGTAGTTTTCGTCAAACACCATTCACCGCAGCTCGCCCATATGCAGTTATTTACTAGAGTGGCATTAACCGTTTGGCACATTACCGGATTAGGATCTATGCCTGCGTGAAAAGCTCTGCAAATAATTTAGCGAGTCTCATTAGAATTTTGTATGTCTATATTGTCAGTCTACCATTAAATTTTCTCCGTTGACCATTATGTAAAAATAAATATAAAGGAATAAAACGAATGATTCTTTAATTAATCGATAAATTTCAAAAGTTTCCTTCTCTCACGAAATTTGATTGTTCGCGTTTCAAAGGTTATCTTATTTATTTATGAACTTTAAACGACGCTTTTTATTTTCTCTTTTTTTTTTCTTCGTTTCTTTTTTTTTTAACATCTTACATCGTTTATCCTATATGCTTATGCGTGTTATCATCGAATAGAATTTTCAAATATCCCGTACTATTATTGTCATTGTCGATCTAATATATTTACGTTATAAAATGAGATTAGATCATAGACATTTACCTGTGCGACGGCATATAAATCGCAACGCTGAGGTAAACCAAAGCCACACAACTGATGACGATGGTGAATTGGCAAAAACAGATACTACCGCATATTCTGCGATCCTGTTCTGGTATTAAACGACGCTTGTGTTTCCGTCCCATAGTGAATTAAATACTATTGTAATTTAAACTGACAATCTTAAGATGTTTCTGGATTGTATTTTGAAGTAAAATTAAAATCCGTGAAAAGAAAATATTCGTTAAAAGTGGATTACGATAATCGTTCGAAGGATAATCTCTCTCTCTCTCTCTCTCTCTCTCTCTCTCTCTCTCTTTTTTCATTGATTCACAATGTTAGAGAAAGTAGATTAAGAAGAACAGAAGAACGAATGTGAGTAAAAATACGAATTAAAACTTTCTCCGACATCGATTGGAAACTATTTTCTTACGACACGGAAGTTTTACGAAGGACTGGAGACCTTTTAACATTGTATTATCTTCCTTCTCTCTCTCTCTCTCTCTCTCTCTCTCTCTCTTTTTCTCCCTTATATATCTTTTGTATTCCCTTACTATCTCGTACATTCACGAAATATTTTCACTTTTATACGTTATTATATTGGTAAAAGCGACGAGCAGTATCCATCTTTCGTGGATGATTTTTCGTGAAAATTCTGAATCATCGTTAAAAGAGAATTACCTGGCCAATTTTAAGATACGATAAAAATCTAGGATCCTAAAAAAAATTTTTGTAGAACTTTCAACCCTCGCATTACTCTTCTTTCTTTTGTTCCTTACTCCCTTTATCGTCTTCTTTTTTTTCTTTTCGTCTTTACTATCACCGTATCATAGCGATACTCTTAAGGCAATTACCACGTGTTAACTTCATTAAACAAGGCGTCGGTATAAACAGATGCACTCCACCGGATGACGTACAATTAAGTACTCGTAATCCCATTACTGCATAAGAGAGAGAGAGAGAGAGAGAGAGAGAGAGAGAGAGAGAGAGAGAGAAGAGATAGATAGAGCGAGAGAGAGAGGAGAGATAGATAGATAGATAGATAGATTGATAGATAGATAGAGAGAGAGAGAGAGAGAGAGAGAGAGAGAGAGAGAGATAGGTAGGTAGGTAGATAAATAGATAGATAGATAGATAGAGAAAAAGAGAAAGATAAGTAGATAGATAGATAGATAAATAGATAGATAAATAGATAGACAGATAGATAGATAGATAGATAGATAGATAGATAGATAGATAGATAGATAGATAGAGAAAGAGAGAGAGAGAGAGAGAGAGAGAGAGAAAGAGATGAAGTACTGCAATTTTGCGAGGATGGCCTTTTATCGATCGAAAGGAAACTCACAATGTTTGTCCAGTATAAATCGAGAGACACTTTCGAACGATCGAGTTCTATGAAGTTCGATTTTTTCCTTTTTCCTTTCTTCTTTTTTTCTTAGATATGTCAAAATGTCGTTTCACCACGTTTAGATCGTGAGAATGATAATTACATCCAACTGGAATGAATATCGGTCTAACGAATACTCATAAGTTGGCCTCGTTGCACGTTCGTGTAGTCTTCGAATGTCGTAGATAACCTTGGATCGAGCGATCAACCTTTCGCACTATCGCACTATCGTCGGGGATACACTAAGCGTTCTTCCTTGAGTTAATCTCGCATGCTTGATGACGATTCGCTTTACGCAATAAAATTACACGAGCTTCGCGAAATTCTTTCCACCATTCGTTCTTTTCTTTTCTTCTTTCTTTTTTGTTTTTTTTTTTTTTTATTTCTCTTTTCGTTGGTCGTTTCGATTACAAAAATTTGTTTTTCTTCAAATAGAATCCTATTACCTTAGCTTTTGAGACTCGTGCTTCGTCAACGAGACAAAGACCGAGCGTCACATAATCAAATGGAAAATTAATCTTAGCGATAGTTTCACTTGTGAATAGAACGTCTTGGAAATCGTTCATTTTACGGAGTCCGTGATTTTATCATTTTTCGTGAGGTACCCTCGTGACTCTTATTAATCGTCGTAATTAACGTCCTGATTGAAAGACTTCGAAGAACGATGCTGACAGTAAGATCGAAAGATCGATTTTCGAGCGTGATCACTTTTGATCGGTTTGACTTTTGATCGTGTAACTTTTCATCGGTTACGTCAACGTACGAACTAGCTTTAGAGATGACGATTGTTTCTTGATTATATATATATATATATATATATATATATATATATATATATATGAAAAAAGAAAAAAAGAAATTCACAAGATTGCACTATAGAAACGAAATCGCCGACGCGACTCTTTACTTTTCTCAACTTCGATATTGAAATTTTTACGGCACCTGATTAATTAATTTCGTTCGAATTTTTGAAGGTCACAATTTTGGACATTAAAACGTTTAACAACACGTCGAACGAGATTCCTCGAAGAGATCGACTCCAAGAAGATTTTCTTCTCATTCCCGTCCATCCTTCGTAAATTTCGTAATTGTTTTTAAAAAATGATGATGATCCATCGGGACAAAAAGAGATCACGCCGATAAAGAAGCTCGAACGTACGCGAGGCACCCGTTCAACCTCGACGACTGTTTGAAAACATGGTCTGCAGGCTGACGTATACCTCGCAAGCTCTTCACATACTGAGCTTGCGCCGTGGTAACTCTTTATGGGGGTAGCCAGCGACACGAATGTTCTCCCATAATACGGCTTAGAACTTAAACGTTCGCTTGGGAAAAGTTAGAAATGTATACGTATATAACTTTATCCAATTCGAATGTTTCTCTTTTGTTAAAAAAAAAAAAAAAAAAAAAAAAAAAAAAAAAAAAGAAAAAGTTGACCGATACGATCGAGCCTTTCATATATATTTTCGATTTGATTCTACGCTCGATTGGTTTTATCCTTTTTCGAAATCTTTTCTCCTTCTATTCTCTTTCTTTCTTCCTTTCTTCATTTCTTTTTATTCTTATTTTCGAACGACTCGATTTTTCGAAATATACGAGATAGAAGAACGGATATTTTTTTCTTTTCGTATCTAACAACGATTACGTAAAAATAACGAAATAATTATACACATTAATAATTAATGATATAATAACTCAATTATCTCAATAATTTATAAGCTCTGCCGAGATTATGGAAGAATATTTCTCCGGTTTCACATCATCCGAACTATTAAAATGTATTAAGCTTTCATCGTCAGATATAGGAAATTCAATAACGTTTCGTCATAACAATCTTTTAAATGCAAAGATAAATGGATTATTCGAATTATCTAACTCTATGAAGTATGAAGAGAAAAATTTGTTTATGAAATTCACGAACGATGATTCATTTATATATATTGAATTAAGTTCAACAGATGATCCTTGTGAAGGGATAGTACAAACAAAATAGCACCGTGTCCAACAGGTCGTTTTCTATAGAAATACAGGTGTTTAGATGTGTGTGTGTGTGTGTGTGTATGCGTACGTACGTCTGTGTGTGTAGAAAATAGAAGAATAATGAAATACGTGTAATATATATATATATATATATATATATATATATATATATATATATATATATATATATATACACATATATATATTATCTTATATAATAGTTTTCATTCAAAGAAGAACATTTTTCCCTATGTATTTTTATTAAACGAAATCATACAATTCTTTTTGTTATTTACAATAGTCCTTTATTATCGCAGGGCATATATTTTATTATTTATACAATACGCTATTTACACTATATATCCAGATTTAATCGTTCGTAGATAACGAAGCTGCGAAAGATCGTTGAAAATAGTCGATTAGCGAAAAAGGAAGCGTATATTTCAAGAGTATTCGTGGTAATTTTTATTAAAATTATTTACAGAGAGAGAGAGAGGGAGAGATACGATGGTGGAAACAATGGTAGGAGAGGTAATAACGACGGAAGGAGTTAGAAAGGATCGATATCGGATTGAAAAGTTTACAATATGTGCAGACGCGCATTATTATTATTATCTATTAAATAAGACGAAAATATAAGGATATAAATAGATAGATAAATAGATAGATACAGTTAAGAGTGTGTGATATAAAGGAAAGAGAAAGTAAAAGCTTTTATGTTAGTTACGTAAATATTCGTAGAAATGAATTTCGAATGCACCGCCGTTCTCTAATTTACTATAGCATTTATGTAAACCTTGTCATATGGATTCTATACCTTGCAGGAATAATTGAATAACTCTATTACCATTGTCACGAAATAACTTATGCAATGTTTCCCCAATATTAAACTCGAGGGAACGTTTATGTATCATTGTTTTTACATCGGATTGATCTTTCTTCTTTCTATTTTTTCTTTTTATTTTTTTTTTCTTCTTTTTTTTTCTTTTTTTTTTTTTTCTTTCACCACTCGCCGTTCTTTAATCATAAACACCTACGGCCTAACAAGGTACGTACGTATGGACCTATCGATTTGATGAATCGAAGAATTGGCACTAAAATACGACAAACATTTTTACGGCAACACATCGATATGATTTAAGAACGGACCTTTTCGAAATAGCTTTTTAAATCTCAATACTTCGTCGTTAAAATGCTCCATCTTCGATGATATTCGTTATGTATATTAAGTTAATCGTGGAAAAGAAAGAAAGAAAAAGAAAAAAAAAAAAGAGAGAAAATTGACGAAGGAGGCCCATAAAATGAAACAATTATTTCCATCTATCGTTTATCAAACACTTTTTCACGTTTATAATATGCAATGAATAGAAATCGATTAGTAGCGCAAGCTTTGAGAGGGGAATGAGTGCCATAACTCTTTGGTACTAGCCAAAAAGAAAGAGAGAGAGAGAGAGAGAGAGAAAGAGAGAGAGAGAGAGAGAGAGATCTAATTCTTCTTTCTATTACGTTGACACCTACCTCGAGTTAGGCATAATAAAGAATTCACAACCATTCTAGATGTACGGGATGCGAAATGTTTTCCATAAACTTCGAAACATTCTATGGCATTGTTGAAATAAATCGACGGATCATGCACGAATCATTGATAAGTTTTCCAAAAATATATAATCTATACTATATCGTTAATAACGACTATGATTTACGAGATTCTTTTTCTTTTTCTTTTCTTTATTTTTTTCTATCTTCCTTCTTCACCATAGAGACGAATAATTTAATTTGTCATTAATCGCGAAAATTATTGCTAGAACAATGTAAAAACTCGCGTCAAGCTCGTTTCGTAGCTTATAGAAACGCAAATCGCTCGATCACCCATCAAAAACGTTTAACTTAACAATTCATATTCGTTTGCGCATACAGACAGAACACACATAAACACGCACACACGCACACGTATACATACACACGTGCGCTTAAATGCATATTATTTTTTTTTTTTCCTATTCACCACTTAACGACTAGCACTGCGTGAGCGTGCGCGCCCGCGTATAAAATTTGTAACAATACTTACGATCGATCGTTTAACAACTAATTAATAAGATAATATTCACAGACTTCGCTTAACGAGTTAGACTTAGTCTAAGATTTTTTGGTGCGATAAGAAGTCCTAGAATCGAACGTGTCGTCGTTCGCCTGCGATCCTTCTTCCTTCTGTTTCTTTCTTTTTTCTTTTTTTTTTTTTGTTTTTTTTTCTTATTTTTGTTTACACCGGAATACGATCGACGATAATCTAAATTTCAACAATCATATATTTATACGTATATATATATATATATATATATATATATATATATATATATTAATATATATATATATATATATATATTAATATCGAATCTCTTAAAATTTTCTTTCATCGATAATCTCATTAAATATTTCTCCATAACATTTATATCCTTTTCCGTAATTTATTTAATTTCAATAATTTGAACTATCGTCGAACGACCACACGAGACGAATATGACACTCACACACATACATATATATACACACACACGCACACACACACATCACACATTTTTTGTGTGAAAAATCACGATTACATACGACGAATCAAACGAATCGAAGCTAATCCTGGGAAATACGATCTCGCATAAAAGAAAGCTTTCCAAGAGAATCGAGTAAAAGAAAGCTCTGGCACTTGCGGCATCGATTTCCCTGTCCCTTTTGCCTTTAGAAACGACTTAACATCGAGAGGGGCAGCTTAAACGTCACTTAAGATACAATTTCCTCTTTTCTGATTCTTTTTTCTTTTCCGTATTTCTTGCTTTTCATTTTTTGTTACTTTTCCCGTCTTTTTTTTTCTTCTTTTTTCTCTTTTTTTTTTTATCACAAACTGCTTATTCTAGTAAAAACGTATGCTGCTTGAAAGCGTACCGCTTTGATAACTTCGCCTCTTCTCATTTTTATATTTTCTTTCTTCTTTCTTCGGAATGTTTAATCTTTTATATCATTCTTTTCGATATCATCTTATTTATTTATTTATTTATTTATTTATCTTTATCCTTTTTATTACTCTTTATGATAAATATATCACGAATGTATACGTGGGAAGGCGCGGCTTGATCACGACGAACACTTTCGAATCGTATTTTAGAATACTGGTAGACGATCTAGGCGTTCCTCAAACTAGACTCTCGACTTACTTTACCTCGTAAAATTTAAGATTCATACTCCGTTAACGTCTCCGTTTTTTTTAGAGATCGGAGTCGAATTATTGCCTTCTTAAAATTGCAACACGAAAAGCTCTGCTCGTACTTCTTCCTTTTCTCTCTTTTCTTATACCTTTTTCGTTTATTCAAATATCGCGAAGAGTACGTAAAAATTTAAAGAAGAAAGGGTGCAAAGTATTATCGTACTATCCTTTGTCTATGTGTAAATAGGATTTATGGTACGAGTCCTAGAAGGAATAAAATTGTCTTCTTTTTTTTTTTTCTATTTGTTTTCTCTCTGAAAAACTTTCATTTGATATCGTTACGTAGCAATTGTTTTATTCGTAGCTTCGTTTGGAATGAGAGTTAGAAAGAATGAAAGAAAGAAAGAGAGAGAGAGAGAGAGAGAGAGAGAGAGAGAGAAAGAGAGAGAGAGAGAAGAGAGAGAGAAAGGAATAGAAAAAGAAAGAGAAAAAATTCGTATTATCGCTAAACTTTCATACATGCTCTTACTATATTAATCGTAATAAAGCGGAATAGTTGTTGAAAGAGACGAAAAAATCGAATATATCGAAGTTGGCGATGAATGGGAAGCAACGAGCGAATGCGATGATGTCTCTCTGATCGTTTTTTTTTTCTTTTCTTTTTCTTTTGTCTTTTACTTCAAAATCATTATTTGGATATCGAACGTTTCGATTGACGTCTATCCGAAATATTTCGCTTAAATTTTCAAACGTAAAGTACGCTGGAGTCGCTTCGATAATATGTTTGGCGTCACTCCCGTGCCGGGGGGTGAGCCCGTGGTAGCAGTCAGTACTCCTCTTCGTCCTCTTCAAACTCGTCTTCTCCGAGGATGCTGAAAATGTCAATACGCAATGTGTCACGTCTATACTTATAATCGCGTAAAAAATTAATTATATATATATATGTATATATATATATATATATATATATATATATATATATATATATATATACACACGATACTGAATGACTTCAATGATTTTCATGATTTTTGAAAATAATTTTTTTTTTATACACATTGTTCTATCATGAATTTTTTAATTTAAATATGGAAACAATAAGAAAGCCTGTATAAAATTGATCGAATTTGAAGCGATTTAATGAATTCTTTTATATATATATATATATATACGATACTGATTGACCCATTCTGATTCTCATGAGTTGTGAAAATTATTTTTTTCTTATATACACTGTCGCGATTTTTTTTTTTTTATTTTTAATATGGAATCAGTAAGACTCCCTGTATAAAATTGATCGAATCGAAGCGATTTAATGAATGTCGAACTTTCTTCTAGCCACACTGGGCACTGCATACATACACGTTACTTACTCTTCCTTTCGGTCGTACTTGTCAATGAGATTTCGACCAGGTCCTCCACAGGTCTTTCTAACGGGTGGGCAATACCAATAACACAATACACCAAGAGAGACAGCGAATAAGACTATTGGTACGACCAACGCCAGCACGAGATGTTTCAAATTTTCGTCCCAGGAATACCTTTCAATGTTAATTAGATAAAAATGATATATTTCTATTTTTCAAAACAACAAAATTATAATTGTTAGGGCATTGATCAACGATAATTAAGATAGACGAAACTCACCTTGCCACTACCGTTTCTGGATGCGTTCTACTGTAATAACACGGAAATATTTTTCCTATGTTACGATAACCATATTTCTTTGCAAAATCGGAACAATTAACTCTCGGTGGATAGCCGCAACCTTCCGTGTTAACAAAAAATTTCGTATCGCCTACGTCCCATGGTATGGAACCAATTGGTTTTTTCATAAATTCCTCGAAAGATAACCTGGTATAATTCACTTTTATCTGATGGCATCGTAACGCCGCACTCGTGCAACCTTTATAATCAAACAGACAAAGTATAATTATAATTTCACGTCAGAATTATTTGGACATTTTTTTTTTTTAATGATAATAATAATAACAATAATAATAATAATAATAATAATAATAATAACAATTTCAGTAAACAGACAAACAATAAATCTAAAGAAAAATATTAATGATAAAATTTTACCTTCTCTACAACTTGCCCATGAACAATTCTTCAAGCCTTCCGCATAAATGTGTTCCGTGGTGATGCAGGCTACCGCGTGCGGCGAAAAATCCGCAAGAATCGTCGAGATCGCTGGCTCGACGACGAACGGTATCAAGAATAGAAAAGCAAAGACCGCGAGAATGGCGGTGGTGCCCAAGCAGAGAGACGTATAAAATTTAGCCTTCTCGACCAATGTAGCAACCTTTGCCAACGGTATAACACCACCGATGGCACTAGATTTACTAGATTTGGTGTCCTCTTCTTGGGCACCCATGATAACCGTTGACTCGTCGGAATCAATGATTGGTATCTTTTCAGGGTCACGAGGACCCCGTTTACGTCGATTAGGACGAGCTTTACTATCTACAATCGACGGAGCCACGACGACTCTCGTCGTTGGAAATCCGAATCTTCGAATTTTGCTGTCGGATTAATTTAAAAAAAAAAAAAAACAACTACTTCTCTCTTATCCCAGGCGAAGTCTCAAAGCGATATAATCGAGGAGTAAAGATCGATCGGTAGATTTCGTACTATGAACATCGCAATTTGCTATATTTTCTTCTTTTGCTTTTCTTTTTAGTCTTTTTTTTTCTTTTTCTCTTTTAATCACTTTTTGTTCTTTTTTTTTTTTTTTTTGTTATTTTTCTCAGAAAGCAAACAAGGCGGCGGAGCAATATCGGATAGGACAGCGAATTTTTTTCTCTTACGATACTGAGAGATATTCGTCAAATTTCTTTTATTTCTCTTTTTTTTTTGTTTTTTCCTTTTTTCCTTAGTTTCCTTCTTTTTCTTTTCAATTTTTGTCCGCTCTTACCATTTTATTCCTAAAGCCGGACCACGTCCATCGAAGTGGCTGGTACTTTAACTTTTTTAATGTTTCATTTATTTATTTATTTATTTATTTATTTATTTATTCATTCGTTTATTCATTAATTAATTTATTTATTTATTCATTCCTTTTTTTATTCCTTGAAGCGTGTACGAGCGTTTGAGTGCATTTGCTGTAATAAATTTACGATAGAAATCGCTCGGGTCTTAAAAGTGTGAACTCTCTCTTTTTCTTCTATCTACGCATACATAATCTCGTCGCGGCGAATCAATCAATCAATCGATCAATCAATCAAGAAGAAGGGGGACTCTTAAGAGCTATATACGAATACGCCGAATTTTCTTTTTCTTTCTTTCTTTTTCTTTTTTATTTCCTTCACCTATATCCTCTTCTTGCCTCTTTTACTTTTTATTTGTTTTTTTTTTGCTATATTTTATTTCACGATAAAAAGCTTATCTTTCGTATTTCTTCGAACGATCTCCCGTACGAGTTGTTTGACTCGTCGGTACATAAAAAAAAGAGAGGCGGAGCCAACAAGAAGCCTATTTTTTCTTTCTTTTATTTTTTACTTGCCTTTTTTTCCTTACAATCTCTCTCTCTCTCTCTCTCTCTCTGTTTTTCTTTTTTCACTCTTTCTCTCCTTCCCGTCACATACAGCACGCGTGATAAGAAGCACCGTGCGCGTTTGTAGGATGCGTAAAAATGTGCTGCAGGCAGTGCGTAAATAATAATACCGGACTTCAATTAGCTCCCTCTCATTTTTATTTATTATTTTCTTGGAAATTTTCATAAAAGTATTTTCGAGATGAGAATTTGAACCACGCGTTCCCCCCCTCCCCACACTTCAATAGTGCCCGCGCAGGGAGAATATCGACTGACGAGCCGGACTCTCCTCCAGGAGGGGAATGCCTGTGAACATATAATTTGGCATGTTTAAAAAAAGGAAAAAAAGGAAAAAAAGAAAAGAAAAAGAAAAAAGAAAAGGAAGAGAGGGGGAAAAGGAAAACACATTCTATTCTATCGCGTATGTCGATAAAATGAATTAGCCTTTATGAGTAATCTAGATCATCCTGGCAAGTAAGAATCGATGTCGAGGACACGCGAGGATATCGATGTACATGTTACCATCAGAATAAGAACAACGTTGTGTTATTTAGAACAACTAGGTATTACATAAAATCAACTATCATTACTTTTAGGTAGAAATAATATTATTCTAATGAATATCATGCATAGGTACTCAGAGTTCTATACACATAGTATCTAGGTATTTCTTACATTAATAATTTTAAGATAGAACAAATAATATAAAAATATTTAAATTTACGAACTAACTAAAATACTATATATATTCTATATATATATATATATATATATAAAATACCTAGTCATTCTCTAGAATATAAAACGGTAACATATACGTTGTGTGCGCGAAAAAAAAAAACCTTACGTGACGGATCTCAGAGCGCCATGACGGAATCTCCTCCGCCAGCATCCCCTACGTTGCCCGAGGCGCTCTTCTCTATCGACGCTAGAGCACCTGGTGAACTTTTGAATCTCATCCTCGCGTCGTCTCCTACCACCACCGTGCGCTGACAAAAGATCAGCGTGAGACAGCTGACGATGAATAATATGCTCGGTAGAATAAAAGCGATCAAGAATTCTTTATAAGTCGTGTCGAGATTAAAACGTGACACGACGATACCAGTGTTACCATCTGCATAATAACATGGGAATCTAGCTCTAGCATTATGATCGGAACCATCCTTTCCGTATTCGTGAAGGAAATCTTTACACTCATCACGAAGGGTGTTAACGCATCCTTCGAGATTGATAAGCAAACGACTCTCGTTAGCTATTATGAGATCTTGTTCGGGTGGAGCCACCATTCTTGTCTCGTCCAAGGGTTTTGTCGCAAATATATTTAAATATGATAGATAAGTGAAATTGGTTAGATCGGTTAGAAGATCCTTTTCTAATACGGATCCGTTAATACAATCGACAGCCTCGACGCCAAGGGTCGAATTAAATATACCATAACACGAGGCCATCATAACGTCGCCCCGATCCTCGTGCCATATCTCCCGATTAGTCTCCACGTCGATAGCTCTTTCACATTGACTGAGATAAACCTTGTCCCCGCTTAGTAGTATCATGTTCTTATTTCTAGTTGGTATATCGACGCAACGTCGGTCGCAATTATAAGGCGTTCTTATGCGTTCGCATGTACCGCGATTGCAATTAAAAAGACCATCTATATCGATACATGTTATTTTTCCACGTCTACCAGAACACTTTAACGGTGGATCGGTATCATGAAACATACACTCGAACGCGTCGGTTATGTTTATACACGTCCCTGCTGAACAATTAAACGTACCGGTTAGATTTCGACACTCGTCTGCTATGCACTTTGATTTTTTCGCGTTCTCCTGATCAATACCGTAACAAGTCTTGTTCGTTGTGTTCGTACAATTGGCGAGTAGTATAGTAGAACCGTTTCGCCGAAGATTCACGTGGATTTGTACGCAAGGACCGGACGTTTTCGATAGACACCACTCGCCGCAGCTTCCCCACTCGCAGTTGTCGGCGTTGACGGCTCGAATCGTCGTACACATTGCCGGGACCTCGCTGATACCCGATTGAAATGCTCGCGTACTCGGCATGTATATCGCCACTGTTAGATAGACCAATGCGACCGACGATAAAACCGCAGTCATCTGACATATACAGATGGTACCGCAAATCCTACTGTCCTGCGGTGGTATCACTAAGTTCTCAACCGGCACTTGCTTCGGCATCGTGCCGGCCTTTTCCTAAACTTCGACGATATTTCGATGATCCTTCCGATCCCCGATCTACCTCGATGGCTTACATACTAATCTCAAACGACCTCGGTTCCGTTTTATTAACGATCCCCGAATTCTCTACATTCTAATACCGTCGAGAAAAGATTTTATAATCGAGCAACACCCAACGACGTTTCTTCTTCCTTCTTCCTTCTTTTTATTTAATTCTTCAAACCTTTCGAATCCTCGATATGTTTGTTTTCTTTCTTTTCTACCTTTTATCAAACTATCATCCCGAACAAACCGAAATATTTCTCTCTATCACGACGATCGGCTAAATCAGCGAAGCAAACTCTTTTCTTTTCTTTTCTTTTCTTTTCTTTTCAACTCAACGTCTCTCTTCTATCATTTCTCGTTACTTTTTGCCCGACACAATATCGTTCCTCCCTTTAGGAAGAGCCCACCCGCGCGCGTGTCTCCGCTTTCGGCTGCTTTGCGCGGCGTCGCGTGACGTGCGCGCTCGAAAACGAAAGAATTGATCGTAGTGTCGCGCATGCGCTTCGCCGACCTGCATCGGCGCTCTCTCGGTTACCGCAGTTGACGTCACTGCTCTCTCTCTCTCTCTCTCTCTCTCTCTCTTGCTATAATAGGCAACGCGTCCTGTCGAGGCCACGGCATATGCAGGAGTGTCGTTCAAAGATGGCGCCAATCTCAACGAGAAATCCTTCAATAATTTCGAGGATATTCGAATCGTCTTGGCCAACATTTCTTATGTTTCGTTCTTTTTTTCTTCTCTTTTCTTTCTTTCTTTTCTTTTTTTTTTTGTTTCTTTTTTCCTTCTTTCTTCATCCTCTAAGAATAAAATCCTTCGAGAGTGTTCGATCGATTTAATCTAGATTAAGTTATATCGCTTATTATTGTAACTTTGTTCGCCGTAAATCTTTCATCACTTATGATAGAAACTTTGCTTGACTTTTTCCTTTTCTTTTCTTTTTTCTTTTTCTTTATTTTCTTTTTTCTTTTTTTTTTCCTTCGAATCTCCTTTTCTGTATGTGTAACGAAACTCGCAGCGAAGTTGTGACACAGTTTCTTTAGCGATGTCGGTCTCAACGGTGGTTGACATAATATGACACGGGCACGGTATAAAGAGAGAGAGAGAGAGAGAGAGAGAGAGAGAGAGAGAGAGAGAGAGAGAGACAGACAGCAGGAAGAAAAAGGGTAAAAAAATAAAAAGCACGGCGCGTTAGCACGTAATCTAGTTTATCGAGCGGCAGGCTCAGACAGTGTGGCGCCTTTGCTTTATTTAAGTCTCTCTCTCTCTCTCTCTCTATCTATCTATCTATCTATCTATCTTTCTCTATCTATCTATCTATCTATCTATCTTTCTCTATCTCTCTCTATCTCTTTTCATCTCTCTCTCTCTCTCTCTCTCTCTCTCTCTCTCTCTCTCTCTCTCTCTCTCTCTCTCCAATGTGTACCGCGTGTCTTCGCTAGCATTTATGATTATAGTACGTGCGGCTTTTTACATTCGTTTACATCAATTTACATTCTTTTCCTTAATACTACTCGTTAAAAAAGGAACTCTCGTTTAACATTTCGTTCTTCTCTCGATCGTCATATTATGGAAAATGTTTTAATCGAAGTTATATACTGCGATATTATCAGAAAAATCGTCAAGGGTTGTTCGATAAGAAGAAGAAAAATGAAAGATCGATCTGTGCGAATAGGAAACGTTTTTCCTTTTCTTTTTTCTTCTTCTCTTTTCTCTACTTTCTTCTTCCATATAAAATTTTTGCAACGGTCCACGAAGAAGTCGTAAATACAGCGGCAGATATACTTATTCCGCAAAGGTCTTTGGACTGAATAATTTAGAGTCAGGTGATCGATTCGCAGGTGAGAGAGAGAGAGAGAGAGAGAGAGAGAAAGGTGAGGTCGTACGTACCTACGCGAGTGTTCCTATTCCGAGCGACCTCGTTTGAAATTCGTTGAAAATGCATGATCGAAAGAAAGAGATAAAGAAAAAAAAAAGAGAGAGAGAGTGAGAGAGAGAGAGAGAGAGAGAGAAAGAATATTTTTTTACATCCATGAGTGTCTTCTTAAACTCATAAAAGTGAAGAATTATTCCAGAGCAAATCTTTTTTTTTTTTTTCATAAATATGAAAATGTTTGCGGTCCGGATTGCATCATCATTTTTTTTTAAATATTATACAAATCAACAAATGCATGAACAGAGATGGTATGACAAAGATTGTCTAAACATTCGTATATTCGTAAGGATGTTAAAATACGTATATTTTCTTTTGATTAACACACACTCACACACATATAAATGTATATAATAAATACGATATAGTTTGTCTTCTGGATGACTATATTTGAACTTGTACTACTTGGCCGACTATCGTCAGGCGGCATCTATTCAAAGCTATTCGAAGCTGATATCAATGAGTATTAAACGAGCGAGCTTATGTACATACATACGTACATATATGTCTATCCTTTATCGAGTAAACTATATCTAGTAATTAACTCGTTAATACCTAGACGTTTATATAACGAAAGTCAACTCAAGACGAAATAAACGAAGCAAGCTTATCTCGATCGACGATCTTCGCCGGGCACAAGTCGAAGATTCTCAATCGACATTCTCACCTTCTCGTTGTCGCCATCGCCATCGTCCTCGTCCTCATCCTCGTCCTCGTCCTCGCTTTCGTCCTCGTCCTCGTATTTTCCTTCTTTAGCATGAATCGTAAAAAGCACGCGAACGATTCCGTGACGTTTTTGTGTTCCACGTGCCTTCGTTAAAAATAGCCTCGAAGTCGTACGATCGATCGAGCGACGATCCACTACCGTGCTTTTTTCTTTTTTCTGTTTTCTTTTTGTGTTTTTTGTTTTTTTTTTTTTTTTTGTTTTCCTTTCTTCCCCCATTTCATTCTCGGAACCGATATCGCGTCGATGCAGATTTCACGCTCAAAGGAATTTTGTAAACTATTTATTTGAAATATATCATTCCACTCGATGGTCTTGGACTTGTATGGATGTGAAGAGGACCGGTCGAAACCGTGCAGAAAATCATACGATTTAATACGAGTAATCATTGTGACAGACAAACGTTTAGTCAAATACGTATCATCCTTGTTTTTTTTTTGTCCTTATCACTCACGATGTATTTACGTACACTTCGGAAACAAAATGTTGGTCTAATGATTTTGTCAATGGGAAGAAGAAGAAGAAGAAGACGAAAAAGAAGAAGAAGAAGAATCAAAAATTAAGAAAGAAAGGAAATCAAGAAGAAATGGATAAAGTGATAAACGGGTAACACCTATCAAACAAACCCTTCACATTGTTTACAATGAATCAGACACTCGTCCTGTCGTTCGAAAGTCAAGCGTCAGCTGCCATCTAATTATCTTTGCGATATTGTACCGCGAACCAAACCGAACTTTCTAATCTTTCCTGAACGTTATGACACGTTCGAAAACATAGAAATAGAGAAAGAACGATGGACCTTCAACGTGATATTTCTTAATAACGTTATAAAACGATATACTCACGTAGATGCTGATTCCTATTCGTGAAAACGACGAAGAAGGCCCCTTTCGGAAAATTCACTTTCTGCAGTCACGATGCTCTGGCCTGGGGGAAACAAATATGGCGGTGCGCGCACTGGAGCTGCAATGGCTCCACCTCGTTGTTGCCGTATAGTACCAGAAAATCAATACCCACCGATTAGGTTCCAACCAACGCTACGACGACAACGACCAACGACCAACGACAACGACAACGACGACGACAACGACGACGAGTACGGTGACGTTGACGACGTTTCTTGTTGAATGCGTTACGGGGTAAGACTAACATTGATACAACGAAAAAGCTCTCTCTCTCTCTCTCTCTCTCTCTCTCTCTGTCTCTTTCTTTCTCTATCTCTTTTTCTCACTCTCTCTCTCTCTCTTTCTCTCTCTCGTAAATTTGCGCGGGCGCAACCACGTTTCTACGAAGTCTTACCAACGAGAGAATGACTAACACTTATCTGAAACAAACATCACCTCTTTCTCAACATTCCATTCTCTTCTCTTGTCAATCCTCTCCTCCCCTCCCCCTTTTTATTCCCCCTCCTCATCCTTCTCCCATAAAAGCATAGGGATCGTTCCCTGTGCGAAATGGAAATCGGAAAATCAGTTTTTTTTTTTTTTTTTTTTTTTTTCCCCCCCGATTGAAAAGTATAAGAGATGTACTCGTTTGTTATTGTCTCTCATTGCTGATGTCTCGGGATACACTTCTGTCGTCTCGAATATGCGTGGGCCCCGCGGCATAACTCCGGCGTTGTGTTCCTTTTTTCACCTCTTTCTTTCTTTCTTCCTTTTCTTTTCTTGTTCTCTCTCTCTCTCTCTCTATCTCTCTCTTTTTTTTCTTTTTTTTTTCTTTTTCTTCAAGAGAGAAAAAGCACGCTCCTTTTTACTCTTCGGAAAAGAATGAGAGTCTAGCGGAGGAGTACCAGAGCGTAAAATCGACCGTTTGATCGAGCATTGTCTTCTTTATTATCGTTTCGCCGCCACTTGAGTCAACTTATCTCTTGTGTAATAACTCTTTCTTTCTCTCTTTCATTCCTTCTTTCTTTCTTTCCCATTTTTTCTCGTTCTTTTTTCTCAATTCGTTTTTTCATTCCACTCGTCATAACGATCGAGTAGGAATGAAAATTTGTACGACGACTTTAGTTTGTTTCCTTTCTAATATATTAGACGTCAGGTAAAGGTTAACCCTTTGGATATTGTTAGAAAATTAATAAGATTGAGAGCGGCGACGGGTTAAATGCAATCGGAAAAAGAATGAAAGAAATAGAGATAGAAAGATAGAAATAGAGAAAGAGTGAGAGAGAGAGAGAGAGAGAGAGAGAGAGAGAGAGAGAGATAACTGATTAAAGTTTTAGGTTTGCCCGAGGAAACGATACGTCTACAGGGACGTCGTGAGCATGCATATTCCTTGCCATAAATAGCTAACAGTTTCCAATATTGTCAATAAGGCGACCCATCCGTTGCAACTTCCTCGCCCCACCCTTCAACCCCAAGCGTTTCAATCTCTTCGTACAAAAATGAATCGAAAAGCATCTATCTCTCTCTCTTTCTCTCTCGCCTTCCGATCAAGGATAAATCATGTTATTCTTTCTTCCTACCTTCCTTCCTTCCTTCCCTTTTTTCTTTCCTCTGTTCTTTCTTTCTTCCTAAGATTATTCCTTACGACCTTCAATCATCGGACAAAAATACGTTCGCCGAAACTTGGCACGTTTTACTTCAATACAATCTATTATTTAATCGTACCAATTTTATCGAACCCAATTCGGTGAAAACTTGGGTATATTAATTAGTTCGTTGTTTCGCCTTGATGCCATTTTGACCTTTATGCATTCGGAGGAATGCATTCGGGGATAATCCTAGCTCCTACCATCCGTAGACAACGGAGGTATCCACGAGTTTGGGAAAGTCAAAGAGGGTCTCGGATAGAACGCGTTATTTCAAAGTTGAAACGATAATGGCAGTAGTTATAACGGGCACATTTAACTCGTTTTTGTTCTCCGAGTGGAAACGAACGATACGAACTATACGTGGATATTAGAAATCTTATAATCGATCGGTTCAATGGAATGAAAAGAAATTAAAGGAAAAAGTAAAAAGAAATTGAACAATTTTCATTAAACCATTAGGTAGGATTAAATTTATGTATAAATTCAAGGAAATGATAACGGTAGCGTAGTTGGTGCAACATGCGAGTAATTTTGCTCGATTATTCTCGGAATAATTAATGTTGAAATTCAGCCTTGTCATTTGCACGCAACGCGTTTGTTGAAGAGAGAGAGAGAGAGAGAGAGAGAGAGAGAGAGAGATATGGATAAACATAGAAAAAGCTAAAGGATCATCGATAAATTCAGTGGGGAACCTCGACGAGAAAGAAAAGCATTTGGCCCACATTTCAGTTCATTGGCTCCGAGCCAATTTCACTCTGGTGTCGGCTCGTCAGGGGACAACCCCTTTCCAAAAGGAAAACCGAGTGAATTTCTAAGGTCAGCCCTGTCCCAGGGCATTGTGACTACTTTCGTCGTTGTACACTAGCAACGTAAAGCGATCCCTCAATGCTTTTCGCCCTTTGATTTTAGCTAACTCCCTAACTCTCGTTTGTCTTCAAAGAAATGGCTTCGAAAGTGGACAACAACTCGGACCACTGTAAAGGGGTAGGGGGAGGGGGAAAGGGGCGGAGAGAGATACTCGTTTCTTGTATTCCCAAGGAATTCGTTTCTCGTTGCTGGTAGTAACGATTCGATTTCATTATCGAAAGCTTTCTCTAAAGATAGAGGGGTGCTTTTTAAAGAAATTAATCGGATGTATAGGTACTTACTTGGTTATTGATTTGCCAACCTTCTCTCGACTTGTTTACGAACCCATTATCCATATCTATTTCTTTTTCCTTTGCGAAGAGCTCTCGATGATGATGCAGTTCGAGAAATAAGTTTGCGATATTGGGATACCCTATTACAGTAATAGTAATAATAGTAGTAGAAGTAAGCGTATAGTTGGATAAGTGCACGAAGAAACTTCGAAAGCTTTCTGTTAAACGTTAAATGCGAAATCTTTTTTGGAAATTGTTTTAATAATTTTGATCGAACGTTACCTGTCATTCGTTCGAAAGTATCGAAGTGTTATAAGGAGATATCGAAGAGTATCGATTAATATCGTACGCGCGTATACATACATACATATATATATATATATATATATATATATATATATATATATATATGTATGTATGTATATATACATAAACATATATGTATAAATATAGATATACGTACGTATATAACTCGTTACTTTCGATAATATCGTCATAATATTTTTCAATGCGAACGTTACAAGAAAGAGATCGATCGATATACTTTCTCATTTCTCGTTGAAAATTGAAAAACATATAAGAAGCTCGATCTGCTTCGAGTTTGTAAAACTTTATTGAACCCTGCAACGCTTACGGCTTGGGACACCAAGTGTCGTAGACATTTTTTTTTTCATCGGCTCTCATTGCCGAGGAAAGGGATTAAGGAGGAGGGAGAGAAGGAGGAGGGAGGATGAGGATGAGGAGGTAGGTTTGAAGGAGGATGAGGAGGAGGATGAGAATAAGGAGAATAAGGAGGAGAATAAGCAGAATGGTCCGAATGCCCAAGGGGTTAACACGATGCTCCATAATAACGACCTCTTCTCCTTTTCCCTTTCCGCAATTCTCACGAAACAATCGACCCGTATAAGACGAATTTTTTTTTAACAATCTTTGAGAGAGAGAGAGAGAGAGAGAGAGAGAGAGAGGAGAGAAGAGAAGGAAAACCTCAACGAATAATCCGTTTTTCTTTCTATTTTCTTTCATATCGATCCTTCCATTTTAACCTGTTTGTCGTGATAACATTTTCTTTGAAACAACCCGTATAAACGATAAAAGTATTAACGATTTAAAGTTTTACAATACAAAAAGGGAAAGCTGTTACTTCTTTATGAAGCATCGACTTATCGTGATAACATCGAGCATCGGACTGTTTACGTGTCAACGTTATCGATGATCGACCGTAGATGTTTTCAAGTGTCCGGTGTTAACCCATAAACCCTTTAAACATCTATACAAATGGTAAGATTAAATGTTAAACATTACTTGGCTTTTGTTTTCTTTTTGATAATTTAACTTTAGATTCGAGAAGTTAACGAAGAAAATTAAATAAACGATATGACGTTGAGAAATATTTGAAAGATCTTTAAGAACGTTTATCACAAACATAAGAAATTGTTTTTTTCTTATCTTTTTTTTTTTTTTTTTTTTGCAGGACATTATTCGTTTTAGAGCAACGATCTCGGTATTCTCGAAAGTTAATCAAGTATAATCGATTTTGAATTCGTCGATGGTAGGGTAAAATAAGGAAGGATCATGATAGGGTGTTTTCGTTATTAGGTTGCGCCAGCTGTAGCTCGTACAATAGATCTATTTTAATCTATCTTCCGATGTCCTATTGTTTGACTCGAAGAGAAAAAGAGAAAGAGAGAGAGAGAGAGAGAGAGAGAGAGAGAGAGAGAGAGAGAGAAAGGCTTTAGTGACTACCCACTTCATATTCGAGTGTTAACGAAAGCAGAAAACACTTGGTCATACAGGCCGACGTTGAAAGCACTGTATCTTTCGATCGATTGACAAAAGCTCACCGAAAGCTCGCGAGAAAACACGTGTTAAGTTCTCTCGTCTTAACAAAACAACTACTTACTTACTCACTTGGACGATTATACGTAGGCAAATATCGGCCTTACTTTTCTTGCGTTTTTATTTGTTTTCTTTTTTTCTTTTTTTGTAACTTGCATTGTTATTTATTTTCTTTTTCCTTCTCGCCTCTGTTTTATCTTCTTTTTTTTTTTTTCTTTTTTCTAACTCCTCTCATATAATATTTCGCGTTAAGTTGGAGTTCTTAAGATTACACCCTTTTGTTTGGTTTCTTTTTTTATTTTCTTCTTTTCGATATCTCCAGTCTCAGTGTAAATTCTTCGAGGGACGACACGCGATGAACACGCGATATCGCCGATGACGTATCGATTTATCGACTTCACGGAAGAAATTAGGAATGAGAGGAAGAATAAAGAAAAGGGAGGAAACGAAGGAGAAAACACTCTTCGAAGTAGCGTCTCCCGGAGCTTTGTAATCGAGTTTGATGATCGCGAAACGAGAGCTTTATCCCCTTTTCCTTCTACCCCTCCCTCTACCTTTCTCACTTTCCTCCTTTCCCATTTACCCCTCTTACTTCTCGTTCATATTTCGTTCTACTTTTAACTCGGAGTCACGTATCGCAACCATAATGGAAAGCGTGCTTAACAACGAACTAGACTTTTACTTCAATGTTTGTCCTTTTTAATGGCATTTGCACTATCTATAAACAATGTTTCCATCGTTGACTGATTCATTGATTGACAGGACCCAATGCGGGAAACTGTATCGAACGTGAATGAGAATATTCATTAAGATATGAAAGAGACAAGCGCGAAATTTAACAGCCGATAATTGCGTTTTCGTATGGTCCGTGGAATTTAAAAAAAAAAAAAAATTTTTACCCTATCAATTTCAAAATAATTTCATTATCATTAATCTTCCGGTTTCATCAAGTAAGATCTCTTGACGTTGATATTAACAGTTGTTATTATTAATTATTTTAATGACGCTTGTGCGCATGCGAAGAAATTGATTACAGTTACATTGAATATACTGTACATATCAATTTATTTCTTTCTGTTTATCTTTCTCTCTTTTCGTATTTAATAGATTTCCAATATTACATATAATCCATATCATTGAATATACACACTTGTTCCATATGAATCCATTCGATATTTCCTGAGCGATTTGAAATGGATACGATAACGTACATTGTCGTAGAGAAATAAGGATGAAAAAAAAAACGAAACAGAAAATGAAAAACAGAGAGAGAGAGAGAGAGAGAGAGAGAGAGAGAGAGAGAAAGAGAGAGAAAGCTACAATCGATTTAAACGAATAGAAATAGAGGAAATCGTATCTCGAACCGATCGATAAAACGATCTCGCTCTCATAAATCAAATTGTCATTAAAATCATTTGGCGACTTTTCAAGAATGACCATTGGAGTTTATCACTTGGTATTTCTATACATCTCGAATTCTAGACGATCCATTGAGATTGATTGTGATTGGAGAAAGAATCTGCTTCCTTTTCAAGGGAGAGAGAGAGAGAGAGAGAGAGAGAGAGAGAGAGAGAGAGAGAGAGAGAGAGAGAGAAAGGGGGGGGAGGGAGGAAGAGGTATACGAGAAGCAACATATTCGATAAAAGGAAAATCGATGTTATTTAACGTCGAGATAACATAGGGAGACTGACTGTTCTCCCGTAAATGTTCTTCCGAATGAATTTTTTACAAATCGATTTATTTTAAAAAGAAAGAGCCGGAGGTGGAAGAGGAACGTATCGTTACGAGGTACGACATCGGGTTAGGTAAGGAAGAAATAAAGAGAGAAAGAGATAAAGAAAATAAAAAGGGGATAGAAATGGGGAATGTAAGGGAGAAAAAAAAAAAAGAGGAGTTAGGAAGAGGAAGCTTACAAGCGGGTGTTTCTGAGGTGGGAGCTTTCCGGTGATGGTGATGATGTTCTAGTGTTGGTGGTGCTAGTGCTGGTACTGGTGCTGGTACTGGTACTGGTGGTGGTGGTGGTGGTGATGATGGTGGTGGTGGTGGTGGTGGTGGTGGCGGCGGTCGATGCCACCAGATGCCGTCGTGGCGCCAGTGTCGGCAGAAAATAAGCTCGCCCAAAGGTACCTTCGACTGCAGTAGCCCGGCATCCGTCGGCGCCGCGGCCAGGGTTTCGAAAAAGCACAAGAGCGGTGTGCTTTTATTACGTCCGTTCGTTCGCGAGCTCGCGAGACGATTGCGTCGGTACGAGATCCGACGCGTCGATCTCTTATTTTATCAAAATTATCACGAATAACACTTTTGAGAAAGATAAATATATATATATATATATATATATATATATATATATATATATATATATATATAGAGGAAGAATAGAGATATATAGATGGAAGGGTGAGACCACGAAGAAGGATAGAAGATAAAGAAAGTCCGTTTGACATGAGGATTGTTTCGAGGAAGTAACCCCCATGTTAATTAATCAAACGGTTAATTAATCGAAGCGAGACGGACGAACAAATGCTCACCGTGGATAGTAGTATCGCGTAGTGAAGAGAGGAGAAGCCGGGTGGACGAGAGAAAGAGGGTTGGACGCGTGAGGGCAGCCCAGGAGGGAGAAAGAGGAAGAGAAAGAGAGAAGGAGAGAGAGAGAGAGAAAGAGAAAAAGAGAAAGAGAGAGAGAGAGAGAGAAAGAACGAAAGAAAAAGAGAGACAAGGAGTAAGAGAAAGAGAACACAGGATGCGGGGGCACAGGAAGAGGGCGCCAAGCCCCGTCGATTTCTCTTCTTCTTCTTCTTCTTCTTCTTCTTCTTCTTCTTCTTCTTCTTCATAGGGGGTACCGTTTTCTCCAAGAAATAAGAATAAAAGCAAAAGAGAAAAAAAAGAAAAGAGAGAAAGCTCTCGAGCTTTTACCTTCTACTTTCGACCTACATCGACGCACGTCATCTCGTCTCGTCTTGAATTGTCTCGCTTCTTCCCGTCTCGTCTCTTAACGTATCATTTCGCGTCTCGTTGTCCTGGGGAAAAAAAAAAAAAAAAAAGCGAATATTTCTCTACGTTCGAATTTGACTATAGTTGCTAATACCAATCGACCGAAATAAAAAGTTATTTTTAAGAACGATTAGGGATCTTCTATTTCCTTTGGTTTACGATGCCACACGCACACGCTCTTTCCTTTTCGAGTTTATTATATTTTTATCGACCTGTGTTGTCGAAACGTATCTTCACGTTAATATACGAGTTACCTTTTGTATGTATCAGAAAGAAATCGTTTCTTAGCTCATCGATTTTTTTGCCCTTTTTCCCTTTTAATAAATAATTCAAGTTGTGGTGGTAATGTCGAGCAAGTAACGTTTAAACTCTTTCCTCGTTATTTTCGTTTCGTTTTGATATTAAATTAGAAACGTTTTGGTCGTTACGTACATGTACAGGTATATATATCATATATATATATATATATATAAATATATATATATACATTTGTACATACGAAACGATAGTAGCGAAAGCGTGCTCGGTGTGCTCTACTTTCGAGTCCGCCGAACGCGTTGACATGCTCGATCGAGCGTAATTAATTAGTCGTGGCTTCGCGTACCCCCCGAATCGGCCTGAACGAATACGTTTCTTCGTTAGGAGGCAATGGAGAAAAAAGGAATAAAAAGTAACGAGAATCCGAGGAAAGACTTGACCCCGAAAATGAAACGATAAACGATGAGCTTAACACGCCAATCAAGGAAATCTTGAATATTTCCTTGTCGCGTTGGCCGTATAATCTGTTCAAATTTAATCCTGATTTTCCTTTAGAAATATCTAATCAATAAAAGTCCCGTCGCCAATCGATCTACGTCATTTAACTCGTTAAAAGTTCGAAGGAGCATTGAGAAACACGAGATTAAGACGATTCTATTGAGTCGCTTTTGTATTACGTGTGCCTTTTTATCTTTTTTCTTTTCTTTTCTTTTGTTTTTTGTCTTTTTTTTTTTTTTTTTTTTTCAATAGAGAGAGTACAAGATTTCTTTCGGTAGCGAAGAAAGAATTTGAAATATGGGGCAGTAGAGACCTTAAAGGCGATCTGTAAACTCGAGCTATATGTAGATCTCGCAGAACATCGCTTTATTAGATATTGCATATCTCTCTCTATTTTCATCTATAGGTTGTTTACCAAATATCGATATTCACTCTTTTATACATATGTATACATATATATATGTGTGTGTGAAGAAAAAAAAAAAAACGGTAAAAGGTTCAACGATATTGTAAGATTCGAGTATTGGAATATCACGTATATCTCGATACAAAGGAAGACATTCAGTCGATCGAATTGATCAATCGATCTCGATGCACAACGCATTGATCAAATTCTAGTAGTCAGTGTCAAAAATGTACAAAGAATAAAATAAAAGAAAATAAAATAAAAATAAAAAAACTGTTAGAAAGAAAAAACAAAAAGGAAAGTATAAAATAAAATAAAATAAAAAAAAAACGTATCCCTTTTGGAAGAAAGGTCGAAAGTACGATAGGATATCGACTCGAGAAATTTTGAAGATAAGGGAGCGTCTCATTTATATATATATATATATATATATATATATATATATATATATATATATATAATATATAAATATATAAATGTTTAAAAGAAAAGAAAAGAAAAGACAAAAGAAATAAGAAAGAAAAAAATCCCGTCCACAAACGCAGATCTTCTGCTTCGCCTCTTCGACGTCTTGTGTAACGGCGGAGCTGAATACAACGAGTCGAGGACGACGAGGAAGAGGAGTCTCCTTACCGAAACGAGCACTGCCGTTTGTTCTCCGACATGGCGGACGAAAAGGAGAAGCAGACGTTCCTGCAGAAATTGCTGTTCTACACGACCGCGTTCTTCATCCTCCTCAGCACCTTCAGCCTCTTCGCCTTCCTCTTCTTGGTCCCCTTCGTCATCGACCCCGCCTTCACCACCATCTTCATGCAGTTCGACACTCGGCCCGCCGAGTGTGTCACCATCGACGTTGAGTCCAGGAGAGGTGAAACATTCGATCTTCTTCCCTCTCTTTCTCTCCCAACCCCCACTCTCTTTCTCTCTCTCTCCCTCTCTCTCTCTATCTCTGTCTTTCTTTCTGTTTCTCTCTATCACTTATTCTCATTTTTCTTTCTTACCTTTTCAAAATCGAGTTAGCTATCCCCTTGTATCGTGCGAACGCTGTCGTTGTTGTTTTCCTGTTTCGTCGCATGTATTCCGGATTTCCTGTGTTTTTTTGAGAATAAAGGAGAACATAAATATATATATATATATATATATATATATATATATATATATATATACACGAAGGACTTTGTTCTATGAATAAATCATTTTTAACGTATCTTTAAGGTTCTTGAATAATTTCTCACGTATTTCACGTATTGATGGTAAAAATCTCTTTATCCAAAAATAATGAAAGAAATGAAAACTTTTATGACGAGTTTGATTGACAAGGAAGTCGTTGATAATGAATGCAAATAAGGGATTATTATTTCATACTTTCAGAAAGTACGACATAATTATTACCAACATAACGATTTAATCGGTACGTTTAACTTTAAACACAGTTTTGAAAGAAATATTATTACGTGTGTAAATGTATATACATGTATGCACATAAATATTCTCAAATTATTTATTTCGTTTAATCTCAATTCATCGAGTTAATCGTAAGAATTATTTCAAATTCGTTCTATTACATAGGTTATTGCTGTCAATTAATCGCTTTTCTTATGTGAAGCTGAAGAAACCTTATACATATATTCCAATATTGATGACGGTAATATGTTAAAAGGCACATGATTTTAAGTAGTTAAAAATCAGTGGATTAAAACCTTTCGTTTTTAATTTAGTTTTTAATGAACAAAGCCCTTCATAAATATTGCTCCATTTGATGTAATATTAATCGTTCGAATTAAACATCGAGTGCTTTGTTCCATCCTTTAATAATGACAAAAGCGTGATTATATGTTCATTCTACGTATATTAAATCAAGTAATTGTTTCGTGCTTGGTAAAAACGTTGCTTTTTAGACGAATACAAATATCTTCGCCGTTAGAAATGGTCGTATGAAGGGGTTCATTAGTTACTATTGTATCCAATTCACGTTTATCAACGTTAATGATGGTCTTCCTTGTGGATAAATTTTTGTTCGATTTTATTAAGGCACGTCTGGACCTTACAAAGTATCAACAATGAATTTTTTTAATGGGTAATCTTTTATCGAAAAAAATCGAATAGAAAAATGCCGAAGGAATTTCTTTCCAAATAAACGTTTTATGAAAACGTTTGACCCGACTCTTTCGTAGTCTAGCCAGCCATGCCTTTACATTTTCCAAGCATCTTCATTCTTCTCGTGTATACACGAGGTTGAATTAATGGAACACGTTTTGTTCATGCGATAGCTTCGAATATTCCACGATTCGTCTTCTTTATATTTTATTGTATGTGCGTGTATGTGTGTGTACAATATATAAATATAAATAAATATATATATATACATACATGTGTGTGTGTGTGTGTGTGTGTGTGGAGGTATGTATGTTTACGTATGTATGTCTCGTGCAATTCTCTGAGATACTTCCGGAATTCATGAAAAGTCCCTATCTCTTTATCTCCCTATATATATATATATATATATATATATATATATATATATATATATATATACACATATATACATATGTATGTATGTATGTATATACGTATATAGATATATAGATATCTCTCTCTCTCTCTCTCTCTCCTTACTTCGTTGAAATTTCGTTCAAAAAAAGTTTAACGAACGAACGAGCTTGTACCGCACGAGCTTGCGCGCGGTATTCTTTGCTATCGAGGTTCTCCGCCACTTGTGCCGAGCTTGTTATCGCGGATCAAAGAATCTGCCGCCATCACTATAACCGTAGAAACGTTTCATAATGATAGAATGAAACTTCAACGTTTTTTTTTTTTTTTTTTTTTTTTTTTAATCTTTCTCGACGGAACCTTTCTCAAGGCTTCTTTTCTTCTTTTTTTCTTCTTCTTCTTAAGCATTAATAAGACTGACATCGATAATAAAGAATTAATGGTTTAGAATAAGAGAGATAGAGAAATGGAGAGAGAGAGAGAGAGAGAGAGAGAGAGAGAGAGAGAAAGGGAAAGAAAGAAAGAGTCTTTAAATGATAGGAGTTAAGATTGACGCAACTGGTGTCTTTTTACTCGTGATATCTAAGCTGGTCTTGAACGATCCGTACACTTATTCGTGCCCCGCGGTACTTTCTCGCTCTTTCGTCAACCCTCATTCTAACACTCTTGACTCCACTCTCGAACGTCATCGTACATAGAGAAGGGGGCTGGGTGAGGATGGGTGGTTATAGTACGATCGAGTACTCGACTTTTTTGCCACTCGATGTCTAGACACCTCGACTTATATGTTAGGTAACTTCGGAGTACGTCGATAAGCAACTTAAGATCTCGGGATCTCATTAAAGTGAATGATCGTTTGATATTAGAGTGTATGATCGATAGATATTTATGTCGGTTATTACGATCTTTCATCGTTCGTTCATCCTCGTTATTATCATTTCGAAAGAATTTCCGATTAAACATGATTATTCGTATTCCTTCAATCGTCTTCTTATTCGAATGAAATGATCATTCTGATCCTATCAAGAGGAATTCTTTAACGAATAGATCGTAACGAGTACGTTTGTACAGTCAGGGATAATTCGTGTATAAATGACGAAAATCTCGTTTTTATGTGCACGTTCCTTATATATTCCTTTATTCGTATTATATACGTACGTATTTAATGTCCTCGTTGTTATCCTCGAGGTCACACGATGCTTCATCGTTCAATCTCTCTATTATTATTCGTCATAGTTAAAAAGTATTATTAGGTATTTGAGAATAGATATCGATCGTTTACGGATCGTTGATCATTCCTCCGATCGTTTCTCGTCTCTCGATGTTATTTTGGCTAACTCGTTTGAGTTAGTATCGAAGCTACGAGTGGCCTCGCGAAGTTTTTATTCCATGAACATTCGTTGATCGTTGAGTCCAGGTACGAGCAACTGCTCATGGACATCCTGTAGAGAGGGTTGCACCAAGGAGTTGTATGATTGCACGCAAATACGTGTCAACTACAAGCTACCGATTAATACATCCTCCGAGGATGAAGCTGGACCAGTTGAGGGAGGCAGAGCGGTAGGAGGTGTCGAGGACGACGAAGACAGTACGAGGTTGAAGAAACCGCGTTATGAGCGGGCGGCCATCAGAGATTACGAATACATCGAAGATCTCGACGATGAAGACTTCGACGACGACGACGACGATGATGCAGGACTGCCGAAACCCTTCCCTACAGGTACAAACCTGCACCCGGTGCCCTTCGTTCATCTCAAATTCACCTCATCTCTCTCTCTCTCTCTCTCTCTCTCTCTTTCTCTGTCTCTCTCTCTCTCTCTCTCTCTCTCCCTCTTGAACAAACAAATCATCATTTGAAACTCACGAGAGAACGAAGGACAACCGTTAAGGAGACAACTCTTTCGGAAGCCCTTTACTTAACGTCTCTCAACAGCCGAGTAAGATCGTTGCTCGGCGATAACGAAACGAAGTTCGCAGGTCTCATGGGCAACGACTCCGAGTGGTACTTCACTGGGGCCAAGCTGTTCCCGAACGTAAAAGGCTGTGGATACCCTCCAGTGCTGAATTGCAGTATTTTCTACCAGCAGTATGCCAACATAGGGCATAACTTTAGCTGTTACTACTCCAAAGTGGATCCCGGAATAGTCATCAGCGAACTCGACATGTGGCAGGTCTCTCCACGCTTTCGCATTTTCATATAACGATTTCTGTCTTTTTTCTTTTTTTCATGTCCCAACCCGCTTCTCTCCCCTCACACCTCCATCCCTGTTTCCTTCTCCCTCTCCCCCTCCTACCCCCTACCCCCTGACGTCAACGCTTATTTTCCTTTCTATCCAATTTTTCTATCCAAGTTTTCGATTTTATTCTCCCTCTTTTAGCCTGTGCGTTTATACTTACGTACAGTTTATGTGATCCACGTGAAAGAAAATGAGGTCGCTTTGTTTGTCGCACAGAAAACGATCGAACGCGACGACCTCGACGGGTTAGGTTACGTGGTTAACACACGTGAACGTATTGCCTGCGTATTTCGATCCTTATCCTCTCCTTTGCCTTAGTTTTACATAGAAAACTTTCTTTGGTGGTTATTATCGTTGAAGAAAAATCAACGCGATTAAAAACGTACCACTGGTTGGTCGTTCGGTCGGTCGGTCGGTCGGACGGACGGACGGTCGATTGATGTATGTAAGCCGGTAGTCGGGATTATCGTTGACTCGTACTACTGCGATTTCAAAGGAAAACCTCGAGAAACAAACAAGAACGAGACGTTTTATTAATACCTCGATAAATCCTATTAAAACGAAAATGATATTCGACGAACGAGATTCGTGATAAAAAAAAAAAAAAAAAGAAAACAAAAAAGAAGAAAGAAAGAAAAAGAAAGGAAAAGAAAAAAAAACCCGAGAAAAGGGAAAGAGAAGAAGAAAAAAGAAAAGAAAAGAGAGGAGAAGGAAAAAGAAGAAAAACGAAGGAATACGAAATATCGAGTTGACATTTCCAACCGACTCAAATTGCATTAAGCTAAACCCGTCGTCTCATTCGACTTATTCTTTCTTATTTTTAACTAACGCACTTACACGTTATCGCATTTCCACAGAGTCGTACATACGTATGTCGCAATATACATACAGACCGCAAGAGTTACACGTGGTGCAACTTTTGCAGGAGTTCAACGTTAGAAGGAACGACGGCCTTTTGAGAATCGATATACTGCAGGTGCCTATTCAGGTTTCCTATTCATGCTACCGTTATGCAGCTCGAAGTGTTTCACTCGACAGTTTCTCAAACGCTTACGGTCGTTCCTATTAACGTAGATTTACGTCGCCGCTAATTAGGACATGGAGAATCTTCCGTCGCGATCTCCCCTTACCCTCCTTCGTCTCTCTCACTCATACTCTCTGTCTCTCTCTCTCTCTCTCTCTCTCTCTCTCTCTCTCTCTCTCTATCTATCTATCTATCTATCTATTTATCTATCTATCTCTCTCTTCCTATCTCTTAATAACCGCGTCTGAATTCGTCTTAAGTTCGTTCGTTCATCGTTGAGAGAAGTACGTAAAAGAGAGAGGAAAAAAAAAAAAAGGCGAAATTCTTTACTACCTTCTAATTACTTTTCTCCTACGTACCTTCTTTCGTTTCGCGAAACGTTTAAACATCCTGCGCTTCTCTTTTCCATTCGATATGAATTTATACAATAAAAGAGGTGAAAGAAGAAAAGGATAATATTTTTATTTTAAGCTTTTTTTCTATTTTTTCCTTTGTTCTTTCTCTTTTTTTCTTTCTTTTTTTTTTTTTTTTTTTTTTTTTAAGCACATCGAGCATTCGGTAGATTGAAATTTGACACATTAACAATTATACGAAAAGTGTTCGCGATCTGTATATCCGTAAAAGGGGAGTGAGTGAGTGAGTGAGTGAGTGGGGGGGGGAGTGGAGATAGAGAGAGAGAGAGAGAGAGAGAGAGAGAGAGAGGGAGAAGAAAGGAGAAAAGAATAAAAAAAAAGTGGAAAGAAAAAAGAAACGAAAGATATTATCGGTAAATTGTTGTTTGTACGTATCTCGGTCGTAGATAGGAAGTATAGGTATTAACTCTGTTCTACTTCGTGACAACTCATTCCACGGGAAAACTGACGAAATAGACGGAGGGAATGGAAAACGGGAAAAGAGAAATTATTCGAGGGTGTTCCGTAGAAAAATATCTCTCGATCATAAAAAGGGAAAAGTCTCGAGAGTACTCTGGTAAAAATGAAATTTCAGAGAGGAGAGTGAAAGAGTAGAAGAATGAAGGCAAGAAGGAAAAAAGGAAAGAAAGAAGTAGCGAAGAAAAGGAAAGAAGACAAATATACGTAGGAACTTGTATTATACATATTATATGTATATATACGTACATACATACATATAAATATATATTTATATATATATATATATATATACACATACATTCATCTACATATATGTAAGTATGTACGCAAAGTATAATCGGTCGTCGGACGTAGACCATTCGAGTAAGCGTTTGTAAGCGAAGGCCTCCTTCGAGAGGTGAAAAGCAGTCACGAAAGCATAGTACTTGTGCACATCTCGCGAGAGAAAGCGATTTTCCTACCACTCTTCTCGCATACGTTGTAGGCGTATAAACGTTCACGTGAGAGTGAGAAGGAGGAGGAGGAAGAGAAAGAGAGAGAGAGAGAGATGGCACAGTGGGATTCCGATTACGTCGACGTAAAACGTAGCTACGACTCTACGTGGTACAGTAAGAATATAATGCATTCTCGAAGAAACGAATGGCATGACTTTCGTCTGTCATGAAATGGGACGAGATGGTTCGGAAAATGGGGAACGGACGAAATTTTTACCAAAAATTCGTATAAACTTTTCAATTTCGCTTTCTTCGCTTAAGGAAAAGTAACGTTGAGTATAAAAATATTATCGATAGGAAGGGAATCGAGTAGATGCGATATATTATATATTTCGTTCGTGCAATGGTACGAACACGAAATATCTCATACATTTCCTTTCCTATCGTTCTCAATCTACCCCATGATTCACCCCGCCCCTCCCCTCCCCTCCCTCACCCCCTCGCTTCTAACGTCCGCGCAAACGTTTTCATATTTATTTTATCGGCCCTTTATTTCGCGCCGATCCATCTATATCGCGTCCATGAAAGGTGAAAAAGTAGAAAAAGAAAATCGAAGAAAGAAAAGAAAAGAAAGAAAAAGAAAAAGAAGGAAACAAAAAACGAAACGAAACGAAACGAAGATACGAGAAAAGGTATCGGACGCAGTAGTACGAGCACAAAATAACTCCGACATCTCCATCCATTCAAGCGTTTCGTTTTCGTTACTTTTTTTTCCGTCTCGTTCGCCTAAAATATTTGTCGAATTTTCTTAACGACGATCGATTATACATAATCCCGTTTAGCAGAAAAGATATTTTGCGAAGTATCGTGAAAATACGGCGTATATTTCTTTTTTTCTTTTTTTTTTTTTTTTTTTTTTTGTTCTGATTAAAAACTCATTTACTACGAGCACGAATTAAATCCGACAATCCCGTATATTCGATTAAACACGCTTGTTAAAATTTTGTTCGTTTATCCATGAAAATAATCGTTAAATAAGTGTTTCATTCGCGTTAATCGTAAACTAAAAAAAGATAAAAGAAAAAGAAACAAACTAAAGAAAATATCACAGAAGGGATCAAGCTGACAGTCGCTGCGCAAAATGCATTCTCCAGGTGTATATGAACCTGGTGTACGCGATGGCAATTCCGATACCGTCTTTCATAATCTCGGTGATATACCTCACCATCGCCTACTTCAAGATCTACAACGAAGATGAGGAGGCCCTCGTTGGCGGGGAAGAAGGAGAGGAGGGCGCCGAGGGCGATGGAAGCAACGGTACGCCTATGCCGCCTACGAGCGGTGCCCTTACGCCTGGGAGCGAAGCTTTTAGGGAGGACCTGGCGAGTTTTGGTCATCAGCTCAAGGTCGCGATGGCTGATGACATCAGTAGGGAGAGCCTCGATGGCATACCTAACTCGTTCTCGGTTCAGGGGTAAGCTGCATAATACGAATTGTGTAATTTGAAAGAAATCGGCTGGGTTTTGTTTTGCTACAAAAAATTAGGATAATTGATCGAATATATATATATATATATATATATATATATATATATATATAAGAAATTGATTGAATATATATATATATATATATATATATATATATATATATGTATATAAATATCGATATATAAAGGTCGTTTAAAAGTAAATCCGATTGCCGTTGGAGTTTATGGTTAATAATATTTTCCCGTGGCACGCGTGTATGTTACGAAGCTTATTGTCCAGTCGAGTGAAAGTAAATGTCGATCATGCGACACTTGACTGGCTTTTAACGTACTACTACTACTAGTACTTACTACTACTAGTGTTACTACTGTTATTCACCATGTACGGGAAGCATTTATACTCGCGTCATTTTCCGGTATACTTACGTTCGATGGGGCTTCTGCTCGATTTATCGGCGAAACATGATAGATTTGTAAAGAGAATTGTCTCGACTTGAATCGCAACATAATCGCTTTAACGACCAAGCACGTTAAGACGGGAAGAAAAGAGAGCTAGATAGATAGATAGGTAGATAGAGAAAGAGAGAGAGAGAGAGAGAGAGAGAGAGAGAGAGAGAGAGAGAGAGAGAGAGAGACAGTGTGGTCAAGCTAAAGTCTTCATGTTTTTAATATTCTTTACAAGCTCACATTATTTAAGGCTTCTCGAACGATTTTATTAATCCCTCTTTCTACTCCTTGGTAATCTTTCCTTACGAAGAAAACGTAAAGCTTACGATATATATACATAAATAAATAAATAAATACATACATACATACATACATTCATACATACATACATAAACATATACACGCGTATATATTGACATTATTTCTCGATTATGTATATATTTAAAAGCCTTTTGCGTGCATAATATATTTTCGCGAGTTAACTGCTGAATAACGAGGTAAAATAAATTGAGCGAGAAGGTACAAGTGGTTCATGGTCAAGAAATCTACAAGGAGAATTTTACTCGTATGTGTATATATACAGGAGGTGAGAGAGAAGGGGGAGGGGGGAGGAATTACATTCGTAAGGTGTTACCAACTGAAGCTGATGGTGAAGTGGATAGATGTATCGTATAAAGTTGCATAGTTTGCGATTTCCTTT